>CAUYQV010069673.1:0-13900 GCA_963574575.1 Galagoides demidoff
TGCAGGGGGAAAAAAAGTCCCCAGTGGACTTGGTAGGTCAGAACACTGGTGGCTTAGGCCATGCTAAATTAAAGTACTGAGGGGCTGGGAGACTCAGCACTAACGACATATGGGGTA
The DNA here is from genome assembly GCA_963574575.1 of Galagoides demidoff. Taxonomy (NCBI): domain Eukaryota; kingdom Metazoa; phylum Chordata; class Mammalia; order Primates; family Galagidae; genus Galagoides; species Galagoides demidoff. The sequence goes on from CAUYQV010069673.1 coordinate 118, forward strand.
GGTTGTAAAAATAATTGTAACATCAATTTGGTCCCAGTTATTTTAAAATATCATAGGAACAAAACACTTTCCTGTTGACCATCTAATGCACTCGGTAAAGGCTGTAGTGACTACGTGCAAGGAACCAGGGTAAAACAGACAGGTAAAACCATTTCTGGTCCTTTCATTAGCAGATTACTAGATTTTCCTTCCAATGGCCTTTTCACCCCTGTCCTTATTTTATCCAACTTGAAAATATCCATATTACAGTTTCTCTTTTCCCTACAAGGCTTTGAGTTCTGAGAATAAACAACAGATATCCTAGGATTTGAATGGAATTACCATGTCAATGTTCATTCTTTACACTGGGAAAGTTAATGTAGGTATTCTCTAAGAACAAACAAACAAACAAACAAAATAACCAATATGAAAAATGGCTCCCTGAATGTCTATATCACCTCCCCATTCATTCACAGCACCTCTGTAATGAGAATTATGATCTGATTAATCCCACCTTCTTTTTAAGAAAGCCCAGACAATAAAGAGTAAATAATCCATGGGGCACCTTCCTCTTAGTTCTCCCAGAAAAGCTCTAGAGCAAGTTGTTTATTTGGGAGACGCAAGGGATGCTAACAGGAAGGGGACCAGGACTGTTAAACCTGCTCCCACAGGGGGTACCTGGAGCTTATTCCTTCAGGGCCTAAAAGCTGCTGAAGGGTATTAATTCCTCAGCAGAACAGCCTTCTCCTGTTCTAGAAAAAAAAAAAGTCTCAGACAGAGAAATGCAGATACTGGATTTGGAAGTCAGCCATAGCACACTAAAAAGTCTGAGAAATATTGGCAAGCCACTCAGAGCAGCTGCTACGCACATAATTTGCAACATAACTAGATCTCTGATATACGGTACCCTAAATTTCGAGTGTATATTTTTACCCCCTACTGCGAAAATATGATGCTTTCTTCGAGTAAATATATACCCCTTAAGATAAGTCTAGGCTGCAGACACCATCTGTGTGAAAGACAACAGTGACTACAGATCCACCCGGCTAACAGCAGCCAACAGTGCTTGAATGCTTGCTTTGTAACAGATACCACGCCAAGGATTTCATGTGTATCATCTGAGTTGAATTCTCACCCCAAATCTATGAAATAAAAGATTGTCAGTGCCATTGCCACATTACAGAGGAGGAAAGCCAGGCACACAGAAGTTTGGTTCCCAAGGCAGTTAGCTGCTAAGGGTGGTGTTGAGAGTCAAATCCAGGCAGTTCCACACTACTGGCTCCATCTCTACTCATTTTAGAAACTGAAGGTGAATAACAAAATCCATGTCTGATGATTTAAAAAAAACCATCCTCGAATTTTAAGTGTAACCTGCGGCATCCATGATGTTCAATAGTTAGCGAAATTTAACACTTCCAAGTTCATGTGATCAAGACATCTCCTCCAACCGCATTATACATGCTGGTTTTTTTTTTTTTTCTTCTTTTGCAGTTTTTGGCCAGGGCTGGGTTTGAACCCACTACCTCCAGCATATGGGGCTGGCGTCCTACTCCTTTGAGCCACCGCACCGCCCTATATATACTATTTTTTACTATCTCCATGCTTGCAAGTGTATATATAAATAAACCACTGTATATATACCAACATCAAAATAAAATAACAAGCAGACTTTATGGACTAACAGTACCTTCACTGTCCACGTCCCAGCCTCCGGCTCCTTTACATTTACCACTTTGGCAGAGTTGTGGATATTCAATAGCTCATTCAGGCCAAATCCCTTTTTTATCAGCTTCCCTAAAAGACAAACATAAAGGTAACAAGCATAATCTTTCTCTCAGCTACGTATGCCAGCTAGTTTAACACTACATAAACTAAGAGCATGATCACATGTCAAATAACAGACGTGGTTTTTACTCAAGTGTGCTGCAAACTAACCCAAAGAGCCTTCATTCTCTCTTCTGTGGCTACAATGAAGGGCACTCCATTCCCAGTGTGTATTACCTAATGGACATCAGTGCCCATAGCTCAAAACATTATGTACATCTCAAATATACTTAATTTTAGGGTTTCTGGGCATTGGGAACTAAAGTAAGAGATTCTCCTTTGTTAAGCTGATTTGATTGTAAAATGGGAATAACAACTGGCAGAATGTCGTCGTATTTCAGGAAGCCAGACGAGATCACAATTACAGTGGCTATAAGAAGTTACGTGTAGTCACTGGAGACATTTAGATTCAATATACGGCAGGCACTGTGACCCAGAATAAGTGTCTTTCTGGAGATCATTCAAGGTATTACTAACAAGAGAGGCCTGGGCATATCTTTCCACAAAGTATAAAACTTGAACCAGTTTTCCATGAAGCACAGGAGAAAGCTTTTCACTGTCATAGGAATCATGAAAGGAGGGAGTGTAATAAAGGCATGATCCCATCCCTTACCCACCCGAGATTTATCTCAAGTATCTAATAGTTGGAACTTAGGAAGAAAAAAGTAAGTTGGGATCAAACCACAGTCTCTCCTATGGACTACTTCTATAGTTACAGAAACAAATAAATTACAAGGATCATGTGTTTAAATCGAAAGTTTTACAATCATTGTATGCCCAAAACTGTCTAAAGTAGTAGACACATATGTGTAATTCAATGGGTACCAGTACTTCTAAACATTCAGGTAGTGGAAAACACAAGTCTTTCCTGGATAACTGGTTTGTGATTATTGTGGAATCCTACCTCAACAGAGAGATCTACTTGGAATACTATTCAGCCGTAAAAAAAGATGGAGACATCACATCTTTTATGCTTACCTGGATGGAGCTGGAACATATTCTTCTTAGTAAAGTATCTCAAGAAGGGAAAAAAAGGTATCCAGTGTACTCAGTACTACTATGAAATCAAGATATAATCACCTATACATTCATACGAATGGTAAAACATAAGTATAGTCCAGAAATAGGAAGGAAGAGAAGGAGGGGGAAAGGGAGGCTGGGAGTAGGGAGGATATTTGTGGGGGACCTCACCTAATGTGCATAAAGCAATGGTACATCTCAAAACTATTAAGAAAAGAGTATAATTGTCTTACCACAACAAATAAGTAAGTGAGGTGATAGATGTGTTAGTTCGATGCAAGCATTTCACATTGTATATCAAATCAGTACACTGAACCCCGTAAATGCATCAATGTACACAGTTATGATTTAATAATGAAAAAAAAATCTACTTACAAGGCCAAACCTGTAGATTGAAGTTTTTAAAAAGAGCTATTAATTGTTTTGTAAATTTCAACATGTAGATGTGGCCTCTGAGGAAAATTCCATATGCTATTTTCTTTTAGGAATTAGTTGCTTTCTTCTAAGACTTAACTAAAGTAAGAAAACTTGTTATTCACCTCCCCATCTATAAATATTTACAAATAGAGGGGGGAAAATGCAACTAAAACCATAGTGAAAATGCAATTATTTTGCAAATATCAATAGGTAAAAAAAAAAAATTTCTAATAAAAATATGAAGAAAAAATTTAAGATTTGTATCATTACTAGATTGCTTTTCAGTGTAAATCTGATTATAATTAACAACCAATAATAGAATAGGGCAAACCGTATGGTTATGGAATATAATTAAGTGAGGAAGCAAGGTAAATTAAAAGATCACTAAGAATAAATATTTGATTTTTAATACTTTCTTCTGTAAAATCAAGCCTTATCAAGTAAATGACATAGTGAAAAACTAGACAGTTCTTTTAGGAGTTTTTTAGGAGTAATTCATTTAAAAATAACATAAAATACTGAATTTTACAGAATAAGTTACTGTAAAATATCTCCTCACATACAGATTAAGAAAATACTATTTCAGGTTTCATTTTGATACTTCCCTTTGGATAATTTACAATTAGTTTGCTCAATCTAATCTGTTTAAATATTAGCAGTTCTAGCTATTTGGATGGCATATTAATTCCATGATATTTAGGATTTTAAAAATGTTATCTTAAACATCTTTCCTAGCCACTTCTGAAGGTATTGAATTTATTCACAAAGTTAACATAAATTGACATAAACAAGTATGCAAAAAGCCTTTTACTCTCAACAGTTTTTGTGTTTTATTAGTTCTCACCTAATGGATTGCGGATTTCAATCATTGGAGAAGGTCCGCTCAGAGACACGGTGACCTCTTTTAGACTGGGGTCAAAAGGAATTTTCCAAGTATTTACAGCATGTTCCAAATGATCTGTGGATAACAGGTGAACCTTGGAGGCCTGTACAGCTTCTTCTACCCATTTTAATACCTAGAAGAAAAGAAGAGAAATGTGAGTGATACCAGAAAGCATTTATATACCATCGCTGCTTCAGGTACCTTGGTTCGTCACGTGACTCAGGAGCTTCCTGGACTGGAGAAGTCTATTTTAGTCATGAGTAAAGACAGGCCTTTTCCTACCTCAGGTTATTGTAAATTCAGGATAAAATGCTGGCATAATCCTCATTCAAATTCAAATTTGGATCTTGGAACAATACATTTCAAAATGAGAATAGAGTGCCCAGAAGCCAGTAGAGTGGAGCATGCAGAGATATTACAGTCTCCTATGTCCCAAAAGAAGTGAAAAAGAACCTACCTAAAACACAGTAGTACCAGTATGGGGAAAAGCTTTTTTCTTCCATTCTTCTTTTTTGGGTTTTATTTCTTCTCAGATGCAATTTGTAAAATATACCCACTTAGAAAATTATCCAATTCAACTTTAATAAATTGAGCATATTAATCACTGTCTTATAATTGTAATGGTACAGTATATATAGTGTATTAATTATTGAAAAACAATTGCAGTGTCCACAAAATAGGCATTTTATAATAAAATGAGTACATAAAAATAATGGGAAAGTATTTTATTTTATTTTATTTTATTTATTTATTGCAGTTTTGGGCTGGGGCTAGGTTTGAACCCACCACCTCTGGCATATAGGGCCGGCGCCCTACTCCTTTGAGCCACAGGCTCCACCCTATGGGAAAGTATTTTCTTTAAAGAAGACAAAAAACTATTTCCAATTGGAACCAATTTAAGTAGTGTATATTTGAAAACTAGTCTCTAAGAAAATATTAAGAGATTGGGTGATAAGAGAGTGTTAATGCCTCACCGTGAACAAGGAAAACTTCCAATTTACACAGTGTTCTGTAACAGCGAAGTCAATTCCCCATTAGACAAACAGTGCACGTCTGGATAGGCACTGCTTAGCTACTCTTACTACAATTTAATACTAAATCACGATTAACCCACCTCGTCTTTCTCTGGTTCAAGTATAGCACCATGAAAAATTATGTAATTGGGCATAAGACACAGAAGAGAGCTAGATATGAACCTATAATCAAGCTACTAAAAATGAATAAAAGCATTTGTAAAATTTCAGTAAAGGTAATACAAATCAAGTAATGAAGCAATAAAGACCATGCAACATCTTCATTTCCTATAAAAAGTATCCTTTTCCTTTTTTTTCTATTACCCTCAAGAATAAGTGGAGCAGCTAAGACATATTATTATACAATTAACAACATGAAGAAATTATAAAATCAATGTTTCTGTTGACAGTTCATGAACTATACTTTCCCATGTATAAAGTACCAATGAGCATATTTTAGTCAATATTTGGTAAGTGCTTTTCTTCACTGAACTACCATTGACTGAAGTTTCTGTATTTATTGTATGTTATTTATTTTTCATAAATCTTTCTGCCTTTGCTCCAGGCTCAAAAACCATATCTCCTGTTTCTTCATAGATACAAGACTAAGTGGCATGTTCCCATGTGATAAAGATGGAATATTTACTCATGTCAAAAGAAGTTGGTCATAATGATGAGGACAATGACATTCTTCTTAAATAGGAGAGTATTATGGGAATTCATGAAATAAGGAATGCTTCCTGAAATAATACATGTAAAATGCCATCACAGTCCTTCCACATAGTAGAAATTCAAACAATATTAGTTTTCTCCCTCCCCAACTAAATTTCCTTCTGTTTCCCTCATTGAGTGATGGCTTCGTAGGCAAAATAAAACAATCTGGCTATGAAAGACAAAAAGATTTCTATAAATTAAAAAAAGAGGCAAATTCGTATCAGGTGGAAGAGAGTATTTGAGCAAATACACAGACAGAAGTACTTCAAATATATTGGGAACACAAACGAACCCATCTGCAAGGAAGTACTCAGATAAAAAAGCAGCAGTAGATTAGGTTGGAAGTTTGTGACCGGACAAGATGCTGAGTGTTCATAAATTTAGGCCATGACACTTGGATTTTATCCTAAAGACCCCAATGAAAATCACTGAAGGCAGAGGAACAGCACATTGAAAGTGATATTTTAGAAAGAGAAGCTTGTAGTGTTATCATAGATGAATTGAGCTGAGAAACAAAATCCATTTCACATAATTACTATACAAATCAAGTGATATATTTCTTCAAAATTTAACCTTATAATGCATTTGGAATTTTTTGTATGAACTAAAGTATACATCAACACAATTGTTTAAAGAAGCAGATGTGATTATTTCAACCCATTTGAAAAAAATGGGTTCTTAGTGATCTATCATGCTTGAACAGAAAAGTAAAGATTGTTCTGCTCATCAATCTGTCCATACGGCTACAGAGACCAGACTGATTATCTGGAATATTTGACCATATACAGAACACATAGTTTAATAATCAGAGTGTTGACATATTTTATGTCAACATACGACATGCCGTTAGAGGTCTCACTCATTCAAGAAAATGGAAAAGATTAATGTAGGGTCTGAGAAATCATTTCATAAGTTTAACTGGTAATAAATAACTTTGAGGATAATACCTGACATAATGAGTGTAGAGACTGAAGAGGGCAAAGGACAGAGAGAAATCAGACACATGGACCAAAAATGCGTTTTAATCACAAGACATCTAATGTGGTCAAAAATGATTCTCAATTGCAAAAAGAGAAAAAAGGATTAGCAAACAAGCACCACTAAGAATTGGCATCTCAAGTTTAACAATGAAATGCAATAGCATTAAGGAAAGCTGGAAGTGAAGTCAATTTTTATATACATCCTCCTTTAAATTTATAGTATATCTCTGGGTGGTTACTCCAATATATCTTTCCTTCAAATCCAATGTAGAAAGGTCTGATATACTACTGGAAACCTATCTTGTCATCTGTCAGCTACACATGAAAATCACTGCCTTCGTAAGAAAATGGAAGCTCTCCCAATTTAGTTGCATTTTCATAAGGCAAGTGTGTTCAAATGGTACAAAACCTAAGTGGACCATGGTTTACTCTTAATACCACTTCCAATTCATCAACATTTATGAGGCATTCACAAAGGGATTACCATGTATCATAATACTACTTGTTGGGAAAGACATAGTACAGACTTCTGTCAAGAGTCTCCAATCACTTTTTTATCCACTTATAAGAAAAATCAAATTGAAAACAGATGTAGTGCGTTTTATTAGAAAAATACAGATACTATCAAGATGTGAATAACATGAGATTACTGCAAGCTACAGAATAAGCCATAAGTGAGGTTTCGGGCCTCTCAGGTTTCCAGATATAAGAAAAAAAATCTCTGATTGTCTAACTATGAGAAATGTTCTCATGAGATTAGAAACGATCTTCTATTATAGTGACAGAAGGAATAAAACTAGAATAATGTGACAGCCTTGGTATTGTGCATTTTTATCAACACAAAAATTTTTTCAAACCATTAGGGGACTGTTTATAGTACATTAAAAGTTTTTAATGCAAAAATGGTTCTCTAAAGATTTATAGCAGTTTATATCTACAAAGGGCCTTTGAGACCATCTAATCCAGCTCCTTAATTTGATAGATGAGGAACCTGATATTTGAAAGAGTTCTTGTACTTTTTAAAACGATCTAACCAGACTGATTCTGGCTCAATAGCAACGTTTTTATATACGTCTTTCGTGTTCCTGAAGACACTTGTGTAGTATAAAAATTTTGCACCCTATGTAATAGTCAAAATAAGTAGTCTACTCAACTCTGGAATGAGAGCACAAAGCCAGCATACATTATGATTCATGATGAAGTACAAATGACATTAAATAGAAATGGAAATGAAGTCAATTTTTGCATACATCTTCAACAACAGAACTTGAAGAATAGCTCTGTTTTGAAGAACCTTACTTGTGTAATGAATTACATTCAAATGAACTTCCCTAGGAGAGACTTTGTCTTCTTGGTGGGAAAGAGTAAATATACGAAAGTGTTCAACACAATGAGCAATGATGCATCTATTTTTATTTTTGTTATTGTTCTTTATAAGCTGTCTTCCCTACTAAATTGTAAGTTCTGTGAGCACAGAGACCATGGCTGATTTGCTCACTACTCTAAGCCCTTGAACCTAATACAGTCCATGGGATATAGGAGATTCCTAATTAAGGACGTGTGGGAGGAAAGAGTAAAAGAAGAAAGAAAAGCAAAAGAAGGGAGTAAAAAGGGCAGGAGGGAGGGAAGAATTTTACATCAACCTTTACCCTCAGAGTTAAAAGTGTGCTAAAAGGTAGCATTTGGGTCCTGTGTCTGTTTGGGACAAAGTCCTCACTCAGCCCTGAATTGTGAACATTAAAGTTGATTAAGATCCAAACTTGTATACATAGTTTTAAATGTAAGCAATGGGCTGTATTTAATTTTTTTTGTTTATTTAGATGATTACCTTAGGGTTTAAAATGCAAAAGAAAAAATTTAGAATTAAGCCTGTTTTTTAAAAATGGAAAAATGCATGCGCCTCCTTAGCCCTGGGTACAGATTTTTCAAGCTTGATGATGGTAGAAAGTTGGTTACAAGTGAACACACCCACCTGATAAGCGGAGCTTATCCTGGAAAAAAATTGGGGTGATGCTATTACTAATACCTGCAAGCACCTGTGCAGTGCATATTATATGCCAAATACTGACAGAAGCTTTATGTTGATTTTTACAATAACTGTTCAGCATAGGTACATAGGTATGATTATCTCCACTCTAGAAATGAATAAAAATGTCATAGAAGTCAAAGTTCATAAGCTGAGCAACTGGCAAGGAGGCAGCACACTTTCTTTTGGTCTCATCATCATGCCTTTCACATTCTATTTCCTGGAATATCACAAAAGAAAATGGCAGTTTCAAAAAGTGAATGTGAATAATAGCCAGTGAAATACAAAAATCAATGCAGGTATTTTTAAAGAGAAACGGCAAGCAAAACAGAGTGATTAGATGAGCTGTATGTTTTTGTTTATTTGTTTGTTTGTTTGTTTGTTTTGGCAGTTTTTGGTGGAGGCCTGGGTTTGAAGCTGCCACCTCCAGTATATGGGGCCAGCGCCCTACTCCTTAGAGCCACAGGCACCGCCCAAGCTGTATGTTTTGATCACTATTTGGGCAGCAAATTGCCAAGAACTACACTATACAAAGACATTAAAGCCTTTATATATATATTGCATTTGCTGTGAGAAAGACTTGCTATGTTTCAAAAAAAATTATTTTGTAGGAAACCCTTCATGTTAGCAGAGGCAGGTTTCACTCTCCAGCCTGGCTAAGAGAGAGACAGTCCTCTGCATAACCACAAGCACCCTTCTCTCCAGGGTCACTATTACTCCTACCCTGCAGTATAGCATAAAGCCCAAAATACACAATTTTCTTAAAACTCACTAGACAATTATTGAGCAACCAAGTAAAGAATGAAGGAGGCCCTAAGAGATAGATTCGGAGTTCAATTGAGAGGTCCAGGTCACAGAAGCAATGGAAAATCTCCTTACAGCCCCTCCCCACCAAGAACTTAGATAAAGCTCATTCTGTGAAAATAAACTTAAATATGAATACATAATAGCTCAGAGTAGAGCCTGGGAGCAAGACTTCCGTGTTCTCCTTCCAGGCAGCTTTTGGACGAGGACTTGCCTATTTGCTATTTGTACACCTGCCTGTGTGCTAACAGAAGTGTTTGAGACTTGCAGCTATGAGATTTCTCACCATAGATGATAAGTTGGCATTCTTGATTTTATACAACTTTGCTGTGAGGGTAGTTAATTCATGTGTATCCCTGAGGATGGATCTGTGCATAATGCTGATAAATCCAGTGTCATAGCAAAGCCACCAAAAAAGCCACCATTTGAGACCTCTTGAGAGTCTTTCCCTGATAATATTCATTTGTACTACTCTTTGTATATTTCATGACTACTTGGTTTGGAAAATTCTATGGTGAGCTTTGGCCAGTAGGAACTACTCACAAACAAGTGTGGCTAGTGATGCTCTATGTAGCTCACAGCTCATTTTAGGTTCTAAAAGAAGAAATAATTTATATGTTATATGATTAATTAAAGACTATCTGCTGGAACCAGCATTTTACCCAGTTCGTATAGAGAATACGGGTTAGGGGTGCTTCAAAATTGGAATGGAATGAAAAATTTGTGCTCAATGGGAGGGAACTCTTAAGAGGACTGATGAAAAGAATGACCCTCAACCTCAACTCAGTGAGTACCCAAAACCTGTGTGAAACTTCCACACCTTCTACATGATGAAAGGCTTATAATCTGCAAGAGTGGAAGGAATGAAAGCCCACTTGAGACTTCTTTGAAGGGTGAAATCATTTCTGCTAGCTATTTTAAAGCAGCAAAGTATATTTCACTGATTTATCTTCATAAAATTATTGTGTGTCACACCATCACTGTCCTACAAATGATCAAGGACATATAGTTTGCTAGAAATTATGCTTTATTTAAAATCATGAAAATATATAAATTGACTTTATCAACCATGTCGCTCATTGAATCTTCCTATTTCTTAAGTATTTTGCTTTTTTCATATTTATTTTTTCCTCCTACTAAATACCTGTCTATTTTAGAATGGCCAAATCTCAGTGAGTTCACTAATCCCATTAAAACTCTTCCCAGTTTTAAAAGGAAGAGAAATTGTAAAAATACATAAGTATATTCATTCACATACACACATATATACCAGTTATGGTCTTACTCAGAAGGCAGGAAAAAATCCAAACTATACCCAGGTTCTCTGTAAGTAACCAAAACAACCCCTAGTTAGAGAAGTATTTAAGTATTATTGATATTACAGATTCCTTGCCCTGTCTTTTTCGTTCCATTCAGATCCTTTATTTATTCATCAATCCACATATCTACTTGTATACATACACAGCTAATAAGACATGTGATCGGGTACCAGCCCCAACTATGCTATGAGTTTCTTCCCAATGTCTTGTCAAAACTAGAGGATGAAGAACAATGAAAAAACCAGAGACAAAGGAACGTTTAAGAGTCAGCTGGACCAGAGTCTGCACGCTCTTCTTCGTGGGACTCAACACACATGCAGTATCTTGCTCGGTTTTTATTTCATACCCCATTATTTGAATCATAAATCTCATGAGGGAAAGGCAAACAATGATTGCATTTTCCTAACTAAATTATTTCTTTGACTAACTACGTTAATTGGATGGATTCACTTTTTACTTTTATTGCTCTAAGGTATTTGTGATCTTTAACGAAAACAGAACCTGAAACCAAAAAAACAATCTGAGAGCAAAATGTCAGAGAAGTCCCCAGTTAGGCCAGGCGTGCAAATCACAGGAGTGGCAATTAATACTCAAGAATCTTGTGGCTCAGACAGACAGATGCTTCTGGTCATACCAAGGCGACAGAAGAAAAGAGATATTTTATCTCCTGATCTGGTCTGCAGCAGAACTTGCCCTCTTTAACAAAGTTTAAACATTCTGCATACTCTAACTCTAAGAAAGCACTCTCTCTCTCAGAGGGAATACAACCCCCCCCACCCCACCTATCCTGGCGAGCCCGGCCTGCTTAGAGACCTCTGTAGCCACAGAGTCATGCTGGGGGAGGGATGAAATTTCAGCAAGATGCTTCTTCAGTTTTAAAGGTTCAAGGCCTCCAGCAACATGTGTTACGCTGGGCTCAGTGTTCTCGCATCCACTTCTCTCCGGTTCCTGTTTTCCCATCCTCTGCAATCATTTTCTTAATTCAAATCCTAACTTACTTATAACTAATATTTGAATATTGGTTTTAAGCTTATTAAATCATTGTTACTAGAAATGCAAGCACATCAAGGTATGACTCTTCCCTTAAGTACTCCCACATGCGCCCACAACATGTATAGCAGTCACATGAAATGTCATCCCACATAAATTTGGAATTACTAATGTGGACTCCATGAATGTTTTAGGAGCATCTACGCACTCCCTGTAGTTATATGCAAAATCGTATACGTATGTGGACATGGTGTGTGGGAGGAGGGATCCCAGTTTGGCCAGATAGGGAAACAGGAGGGGACGTTTCAAAAACAAGAGATAAACTGTTTTCTGTAGAACAGTCTTTTTGTATTACCATACAAAAATCTTTTTATAAAAATATATCTGAACATGTTACTTAAAATGGATCATTCAGAGTGTGAAATAACTCACATTGCAAAGGAATTCCTCTTTGCATAAATGAGTATGGAGTTCCTTTGTTTATAGTCATTAAATAAAAAATTAGGAGAAGAGACTATGAACTAAAGTATTCCCGAGTACTAAAATAACTTTTTTCATAACCCCTAAGGAAAGTGGTATTTATGTTGGGGTGCTCCTCCTGCCCCCAGTTTTTACTGGAAGGAAGTTAAAATTTAAGACTTTCTGTTTTATTCGTAACATGTAGGAATCCTGTTAGTCCTTTACAGCATGTGCATACAAGGTCGGACAATTAAGTTGGCAAACTCATCCTAGAAAAAGTGCTACAGAGCTCATGGTTGAATATCACTACAGTCACCTTCAAAGTAGTCTTCTTGGGAAGTTATGCCCCAGTGCCAGTGCCTAGTTGAAAAATGGCCATCAAAACTGTCATCATAACAAGGTCAGACATAGGTTTGCAAACTCATCCTAGAAAAGTTCTTTGAAGGGTGGAGAGCCACTGGAACCAGTGTATAGCTTCCCAACGGGAGCATGTTGACAGTGACTGCAGTGATATTTAGCATTAAAGTACGTAGCACTTTTTCCAGGATAACCTCAAACTTAACTGTCCAACCACGTAATAAAGGTAGAAGGATCTTTCTCCAAATAACTCACAATCTAGGCTTCATTCTTAAGAACAATTTACTAAAGTCTACTATTTTAGGTTTAGGAACATATTGTCAACTGTGATTAGAGTTATTTGGGGGTGAGGAGAACTTATTCCTTGGGACAGATAATTATACATTGAACCCCAAAGCCCAGTCAGTGAGGAAGAATCAAAACACTACAGCCTCTTGACTACCTCATTGGCTTATGAAGGCAGACTTACTGTGGAAAGTAAATCATAGCTGGATGTTTTGATGGTTACCATTTACATAGCACTTAAATGCTAAGCTCCATATTAAAATGTTATAAATTTTACCTTACTTACGTTTTTCAGGATCTTATAAGTATTGACATTTACGTTTTTCAGTAAGTAATAGATTTCTAATATGTATAAGATTTTTTTTTAAAAAGCCGTAGAACTCTAAATCCTATGCTCCTAATCATTGAGACATTATAACACATGGTGAAGTTTTTCGTATGCCCGCTACCCCTCATTGCTACCTTTGAAGGAAATCTCAGGCTCCAACTGGCCCAGGGAAAGAAAGAAAAATGGAAGGAAGGAAACAAGAAAGGAAAAGGAAAGGGAAGGGAAAGGGAAGAGGGAAGGAAGCACCATACTGGATTTTGAGCTGCTAGGTCCTGTTAATTCAAGGGTAGGTAAACAGATTTCAAGTACAATTTTGACTCTCCAATTTTTACGGTGTATCCTGGCTTGAGATGCATTCCCCACTTAAGATGTAAATCCATTGGCT
>CAUYQV010069680.1:0-30584 GCA_963574575.1 Galagoides demidoff
CCGGCGTACTCTCCTCTCAGGGTTTACTGCCTGGAAATGCGAGAAGAGCGGCAAGACCGACTGAGATTTATTGACAAGCAGCTGGAGCTTTTGGCTCAGGACTATAAACTTCGAATTAAGCAGATTACAGAAGAGGTGGAAAGACAGGTGAGAAACCAGGCAGAGGCACCTCAGGGAGGTTTGGACTCAGTCAGTGCTGGGAAAGCAAAACACCAGTTCCTTCTAGGCTACTTCTCAGCCCTCTAAAAGGAAGTTGCAGCCAGTAACACAGAGCCTTCCCTTGTCCACTTGAGTGTCTTGTGTGACCCAGGGCACATCCCCCTTTGCTGGCCTCCTCCTCTAGGTGTCATGGTGTTTGATCAGCCAGTCTCTCTAGTCCTTGTACCTTAAAGGCTTTGATGCCACAGGTCAGCTGGGAAGACTGCTGGTTGGAGAAAAGAGTCAGCCACTCTGCTGGATAGCCCCTGGTGCCACATGACTGAACCACAGTCCTTGTCCACATCTAATGTTTTGCCTCCCTTTGCTGTAGGTGTCGACTGCAATGGCGGAGGAGATTCGGCGCCTCTCGGTGCTGGTGGACGAGTACCAGATGGATTTCCACCCTTCTCCAGTCGTCCTCAAGGTTTATAAGAACGTGAGTCTGGCTGGGCACAGTGGCTTACGGCTGTAATCCTAGCACTCTGGGAGGTGAAGGCGGGTGGATTGCCTGAGCTCACACGTTCGGGATCAGCCTGAGCAACAGTGAGACCCCATCTCTAAAAATAGCTGGGTGTTGTGGTGGGCTCCTATAGCTGGCTATCCACCAGCTACCTGGGAGGCTGAGGCAAGAGAATCACTTGAGCCCAAGAGTTTGAGGTTGCTGTGAGCTGTGACGCCATGGCACTCTACCAAGGGCGACAAAGTGAGACTCTTGTCTCAAAGAAAAATGTGAGTTGTGGAGCAAGCAGCAGGTGTTCCTCGCTGGGCCCCAGCAGTGGCTCAGCCCCGGATGGAGGGGGAGGGGGCGCTGCAAGAGTTCCTGAAGGAGATGCTGTTCTCCTCACCTCCCTCTTCTGGCTGCAGGAATTGCATCGCCACATAGAGGAAGGACTGGGCCGAAACATGTCGGATCGCTGCTCCACAGCCATCACCAGCTCCCTGCAGACCATGCAGCAGGACATGATAGGTCAGTGCCATGAGAGAACTTGGGACCTGGGGCTGCCCAGAGATCAGATTCAGAGACCAAGCTGAAGACATAACGACTTTCCTTATCTGTCATTTTGTATGATGATTCAACCCAGTACCTGCAGGTTCTGGGTATGTGTTGTGAGTTGATGCTGTGTGTGAATCCATCCTGTGTTACCACATGCAACTATTATGGGCTGAGAATTAGCTGTCTCCTCAGATCCCCATGAGGCAGGGCTAGCAGATATGGAGCCTCAGTCTGCACACCCAGGAGAGCTGGCCTGCCTGCCACGAGTGTGCCTTTCTTAGTCCCACCAGCCGTTTGTCCAGTGTGTGGTTTCCAGGCATCTTTGGAAGTAGCTGGTGGCCTTTGTTCCAGTGGCTGGGCCCTGGTGTGGCTCAGGGCTTAACTGACCTGCGGTTTCTCCATTTCTTTTCCCAACAGATGGCTTGAAACCCCTCCTTCCTGTGTCTGTGCGGAATCAGATAGACGTGCTGGTCCCTCGCCAATGCTTCTCCCTCAGCTATGACCTGAACTGTGACAAACTATGTGCCGACTTCCAGGAGGACATCGAGTTCCATTTTTCACTTGGGTGGACCATGCTGGTGAATAGGTTCCTGGGCCCCAAGAACACCCGTCGGGCCTTGATGGGCTACAATGACCAGGCAAGCTAAGTTTCTCACTGCAGGTGCATCTGGGGAGGTCAGTGTACACCCTGCCTTCAGATAGGCAAATCATTCTAAAACTGAGGTTGGCAGCTGTGGCAGTGTGTGCCAGCACGTGGTACATCATGGTCAGGATTTTTGCCACAGATCAACTTGACCTTATTTTAACCAGTAGTTTTGTGAAATGACAAAATACTAGGTCTATTTTTTTCTAATAGACATTAAAGTAAATATATACCAACTAAAGTAGATGGCTATTAAAATATCCATCTATATATCACCATTTTAAAATTTAGATTTAAAAAACACCCATCTTGGGCAGCGCCTGTGGCTCACTGAGTAGGGCGCCAGCCCCATATATCAAGGGTAGCAGGTTCAAACCCGGCCCTGGCCAAACTGCAACAAAAAAATAGCCGGGTGCTGTGGCCGGCGCCTGTAGTCCCAGGTACTAGGGAGGCTGAGGCAAGAGAATCACCTAAGCCCAGGAGTTGGAGGTTGCTGTGAGCTGTGTGACTCCAGGGCACTCTACCAAGGGTGATAAAGTAAGACTCTGTCTCTACAAAAATAAATAAAATTAAAAACACCCATTTGTAAACTATTTGAATTGTTGTGTGTACTGCCATTTATACACATCTCACGATTTGGGAAACTGCCTAAGTGTGCCAAGGTGGCCACTGCTTACCCCTGTAGTGTCCCACAGCACTCACAGGTCTGGTTACAAAACTTAAATCCTTGCAGTGAGCTATGATTGTGTCACTGCACTCCATCCTGGGCATGATCCTGTCCTTTTTAAATAAAAAAAAAAAAAAGCTTAAATAAATCCTTCTCTGCCACAGTTGAAGCTTATTTTCCCCCTTGGAAATTGAGGAGCCACTCTTGTGTCCCTGTCCCAGCTTCCCTACCTTGAGGGTCATCAAGGGTTTGCATGAACGAGATACTTGCCAACGTCCTTCTCATGGCTTTTCTCCAGGTTCAGCGTCCTGTCCCTCTGACACCAGCCAACCCCAGCATGCCCCCGCTGCCACAGGGCTCCCTCACGCAAGAGGAACTCATGGTTTCCATGGTTACTGGCTTGGCCTCCCTGACGTCCAGGACCTCCATGGGCATTCTCGTTGTTGGAGGAGTGGTCAGTGACAAGCCCTTCTCGGGAAGGTGGGGGGGCGGAATATGGGCGGTAGGGGTCTGGGGGCTCTGATGGTGGCCCTGCATTGGCACAGCTCTTCACAGTCAGCCTGTATTTCCTCGTGTCTCAGAGATTCTTCACTGTGATCTCGTGGGGAACACTGACTCCTTGAGTTTCTCTCCCTTCCAACTGGAGATGGTCCCTACCCTTCTGGTCTCAGAGGGATCAAAGGAGACGCTCTTGGAGAAGAAACACCAGGGCTCCTTGGCTGTAGTTCTTGGGACAGTCCTGGTAGTGATAAGCTCAGCGGGTGGAGGGATCGCAGAGAGGTTCCACGCTGGGCTGACCATGTGGCTTTACAGGTATGGAAGGCAGTAGGCTGGCGGCTCATTGCCCTCTCCTTTGGGCTGTACGGCCTCCTCTATGTCTACGAGCGTCTGACCTGGACCACTAAGGCGAAGGAGAGGGCCTTCAAGCGCCAGTTTGTCGAGTATGCCAGCGAGAAGCTGCAGCTCATCATCAGCTACACTGGTTCCAACTGCAGCCACCAAGTCCAGCAGTGAGTGGCCCCATCACCCTGGGGGCCTTTCCTCTAGTTGGGGCCAGCAGCCCATCTCCTTTCCGACCTGGCTTGGAGACCACTGGGTCCTGACGTCATGGACCCTGGGCCTTTTAGTGTACAGGGCCAGTGAGGCCAGGGATGGGGAGAGGGGGTCTCTCAGGGACAACTTATGTCCTGGGCTGGGACCAAGTAGGTCTCTGGTCCCTGGGAGAGGAAGAGCAGGGAGGAGAAGGGATGGCCCTATTAAGAATTCTCAGAAGTTGCCACAGAGGACTTGGACTGTAGCTTGGTGATTCTCAGCCCAGCCTGTTCCCCATGGGTGTCTTAGGTCAATAAAGGTCTATTGCCCAGTCTGGGTTGGGGGGACAGGCCAGTTTCCCTCTCCATATTGCTGTGTGGCAGACCATTTGGCACCTGATGTTTTATTTACACCTCTTACCCTGTGGGGTAGATGTTTACTCACATCTCTCTCCTCAAAATGAGGAAACTGAGACTTGAAAAATAGTCACGTGTCTCCTTGTCTGATAAGCAGCAGAGCAAGACCCGCTTGGGCCACACGAGGTGCGCTGTTCTTGCCACTGCTTCTTCCACTGTTGAGTCACGATTATTCACAGTTTCAGCAGGAGGAAAGGAGTCTGCCAAGCCAGGACTGGTGCAGGGCAGAGCTGCTGGCAGAGTGTGGACTGCCCAGCCACTGCCCCCTGTAGGTGGACTTGGACCTTGATGGGGACCTTCTCATACAGACACTTGAGGGTTGATCCTGCCACTCTCTCCCTCAGGGAACTGTCTGGGACCTTTGCTCATCTGTGTCAGCAAGTTGACGTCACCCGGGAGAACCTAGAGCAGGAAATTGCAGCCATGAACAAGAAAATTGAGGTTCTTGATTCACTTCAGAGCAAAGCAAAGCTGCTCAGGTGAGGCTGGCCTGGGGGCTGGGGCAGTGGGCTGCATGTCCTGGGCATGGACGCACCTCTCTGGTGGGGATTTGGCTCACTCATGGTAGTGGGTGCTGAAATGCCAGTACTGGAGGCTCAACAAGACTCAGTGTCTCTGCTGTCCAGGCGCCTGCAGGCGGTTACATGGCAGCATCCCAGGGAGCCATTGTGGCAGCACGGAGAGGGTGTCGCTCCCAGGCACCTTTGTCTCACTGCAAGACCTCAGGCACTGTACACTTGCGCTGTTTCTATCAGTCTTCACATCTCTTGAGGGGCAGATCACCAACTATTTAAAACAGGAAAATTGGTGCCTGCAGCACTTGAGTAACTTGTCTGGAATTCCACGGTGACTGATTAGGCTGGGAGTGGAGTCCTGGAATGCTTGGCTCTGAGTGCCTCTACACCCTGCATGCTGATTCTCCTAGCACTGGGCTAGACCCACCACACGTACCTCATTAAATTTCTCTTTTACCCCATGAAGGGGACCTAATCCCCAATTTACTCCCAGCAAAGCAGGTTACTTGGCTAGGGGCTGATAGAGCCGGATTGGAGCCCAGATTTCTGTGGGGTCTCTATTGAGACGCGGAGCTTCCATTATCAGTTCATGCTGGAAAAAACATTGATGTGAGGAGTCAGGGATCCTGGCTTCTCTCCAGCCACTCGTGTTTGGCCAAATCACTTCATTTCGTTGTTTTAATCTGTAAAATGGGATTTCTTAACCCAATCACAGAACCAAATGTAAAAGTCCTTGGCCCAGTGCGGTGCAGTGGCTAATGCTTGTGATCCTAGCCCTCTGGGAGGCTGAGGCAGGTGGATTGCTTGAGTTCAGGAGTTCGAGACCAGCCTGAGCAAGAGCAAGGCCCCCTCTGTACTAAAAATAGAAAAACTAGCCAGGCGTTGTGGCAGGTACCTGTAATCCCAGCTACTTATGAGGCTGAGGCAAGAGGATCTCAAGCCCAAAGAGTTTGAGGTTGCTGTGAGTTATGACACCACGGCACTCTGCCCAGGGCAAAGAGTGAGACTCTGTCTCAAAAAAAAATAAAAAATTCCTCAGCCCATGATAACATCAGCACATTGGGATCCTGTACTTCCTGCCCCTGCCCTGACGTCAGAGGCCTGCCTACAGGGTGCCAGAGCTTGAGGGGAGATGGCCTTGAGGATGTCAGCCCCAACCCCTGGGCATTCCCTTCTCTTGACTGTGTGATGTGCCCCTCCTTACCCACCACCCCGGGATAGCTGTTTCCTATGGACATACTGTTCATACTGGGGACTCTCAGGGAGGGGGCAGGTATGTCTGCTGCTGCTTGTCAGCCACAGGGACAGGGTTGAACCTGTGTGGAAAGAGCCTTGTGTCCGCACCTGATCCCTTTGCTTGACAAGCAGGAAAACCGAGTTCCCAGGGCTTGGGGACTTGCCTGTGGCCCAGGTGAATCAGGTGGGCTTGCAAGGCACAAAAGCCTGACTCGCAGCTTCCTCACCTGTAACCGTGTGACCTTGGGAAGTTCTATAACCTCTCTGGGCCTCCTTTTCCTCTTCTGTAAAAGGCCAGTACAACAGGGTTATTGGAGAAATACATGAGGATACTTGTCAGGTGTCCTCAGGAAGGCTCCTGCAAATAGGCCTACTGTGATCTATGATGTGTTGTCATGGTCACATGTAACCATTTCTTTGCAGGAATAAAGCTGGTTGGTTGGATAGCGAACTCAACATGTTCACGCACCAGTACCTGCAGCCCAGCAGATAGTGGGCACCCCGGTGGGGCCTGCGTGGAGAACGGGGTGCTGCTAATGCCCAGCCGCGTGGGCTCCCCTGGGGGCATGTGTGGCCGTGCCCCGGTGCCACCATGAGAACGAAGCACCCACTGTCTCGTGCCGTTTTGAGCCCCTCCATGCTAGTTATCTCCCCCTCCTTCGCCTGCCAGTGCTGGAAGATCTGGCTCACACCCCTAAAGGAGACTTTCTAACACGCCCATGGACAACATGGTACCTCCCAAGGAGTCACGTCGAAGCTTTTCTCCTGTCAGGTTGTCTTGATTGAAATTTCTGGATCGCTTGCTATGGTCTCAGCAGCTCAGCTTTGCAGGACGCTACATGGAGGCCCTCAGGGTATCAGGCAGACACCCCACCTTCCTCTGCCCGTGCACCCCGCACACCTGGAAAGAGGCTGCCTTAGGGGTGACTGGATTCTCTTCCCAGAAGTATCAGAAAGTTCCACGAAGACCAAGTCTGTCCCAGAAGGATGGTAGCTTGATACTAGTGGTCCTTCAGCCGCAGCACTTCCTTGAGTTCATTGAGCCCCCCTCAGACACATCTGGGCGGTGGGTGAGGCTGCCTGTGCCCTGGCTCAGACCCAGGCCAGCCCTGTGCTGGGAGGGTGGGAAGGTGGGTGGAGGCAGCTGGCCGAGCCTCAGGAGGGGCGTGTCAGGTGCATGGTGCTGTTGTAGTGGGTGGCCGGCTCCATGACAAGGAGGGACTTGCCCCTCCTTTGCTGTAGTTCTGGTCCTTGCCTGGTGACCTATGTTATTGTTAGTGGAAGTTGTTTTGGTGCAGGTGGTTAAAGGATGTAGTAGAGGAATGGAGGTGAGGTGGGGACCCCAGTGGCAGGCTGAGGGGAATGGGCCGCACCCAGGATGGCTGGAGAACAGGCCCCGCATTTGACCTCGCTGTGTGAGGAGCTCATGGGCCCAAGAGCCCCCACTACACTAATTTGATTCCACCCCTGCTATGCCCCTTAGGAGACACGGCTCCACCTCCAACCTCAGCCATGCCCCAAGCTGCCCTTGGCCACCAATCAACTGGACTTCAGTTTTCTGTGCCAGTGACTACAGTTGGCCAAGGGGCAGTGTGGGAAGCTATGTGATACCTGTTCTCTGAACCTTCCTGGTCCCCAGAGCCTTGACTGACACACTTGTCCTCATGTTTACTTTGAGAATTGTTTCCTGTTGTTAATTTTTTGGATTGTGACTAAGTGGGGGTAGGCGCCTGTCACCAAAATGTTAACTATGTGGGGAAGACGGTGTTTGGGAAAGCCTTGGCAGCACCAGTCAGAGAGCTCCTGGAAGTAAGCAGCATCTCTCCCAGAAAGCAGCTGCTCAGGCAGGGGCCCCGCAGAGTGTGCAGCGTGGTCCTGCTGGGCTCAAATCTAGATATTACCCAGCTCTGGGGAAGTGAGTTGGTGGCCCCTGTGCACTGGTGGGCACAGGTGACATGCGCTCCACATACCTGCTTGTGCTTCAAACCCTCAGTCTACCCTGTTGCGTGGGACAAAGTGATGGACTCTGGCAAGGTTGACCTGCAGTTAGGAGGATGTTCTGAGTGTCTGCTGGGCCTGGATGGATGAGGCCACCTCACAGCCTGTCAGGGAAAATCAATGTCACACAATCCAAATGGGTTCTGTGCTCTTTTTTTTTTTGAAGAAAGAAAAAAATAAAAAACAAAGAACTTAGAACAAGCATAAGAATTTTTTTTTCAATGTTTCCCCTGGGGAATGAATGAAATTTCGAGCTTCTTACACAATAAGTAAAATTAAATTTATACCACAGAGGGAGAGACCCTTTCTAAAAGAAGTGTGGCAAAAAGCACTTTATTTTAATGCTGCTAAACTGTGTTCTCTGTTTTTGTGTTCATCTGCCAGACTGCAAGATGTGCTTGACACAGTGAGTTTTCTCCGATGTATTTAAGGTGATGTATTTGCCTGAAGTACTCCTGTATCATTGCTGATAATATTGGAAACAAAATAAAACCTAGTTAGAAAACATCTGTGGGATCTCTGCCTCACCATTTTGCTGTTCTTGTGCAAAGTCCACAGGCTGTGCTTTGAAGTAACCTTGACTATGTTAAGGGGAAGTTCCCACTGTAATCTGCCTGTGAGTTCCTCCCTGTTCTTGGAAGGAATCTGATGCTCTCAGAAGAACAAATGGTGTAACTGATCTTTAAGGATCAGGAAACCAAGATTGATTTCCTTTATAGATTTCTCTATAACACCAAACCATTCATTTTTCATTTAAAAAGTAAGTGACTCAGACTGGTCTATCCCTCTTTGCTTTCTCAGAATTTGATTATGAACTTTTCTCTCTTTTTTTTAAAGGGTCCCCAGGAGTGGGCTTGTCAGTTTCCCCTGCTCCCCCACCCCCACCCCAGAGCTGCCACTATCCACTGTCTGCCCTGCTTGCCCAGTTCAGAGGCCACTGCTCAGCTAAGGATCATCTCATCCGTCCACATTCTCAGGCCACACGCTTGCTATGTCACCCTAGAGTCCACGGTCATACATGCTATCTTGTCAGTTTCTGCCTTGCAAGGCTCTCACCACTGAACACTTCCCCCCACTTCCACTGGTGCTGACCCAGACTCCTACCTTGTCCACTCCTCCCATCTTTGCCATCTGTGGCTGTTCAAAGACAGCAGCCAGTGACTGCTGCATAGGGAACTCAGCTCATGTTACTTCTCTGCTCAAAACACTACTGATCAGTGTGCCACCGCCATCATTCTGCCCAGAGAGGAGGCCCAATCCTTGCAGTGGCCCCCTCATATCCTGCCTGTCATATCCCATCCTTCCAGATACCACCACAGCTGCCACCTGCACTGAAACGTCACCTCAGTCTGCCCAGAACAACCCATTTACTTATTATAAAATCCCCTCTCCTGATTCCCAGTCCCCAGCACTCCTGAGTTCCCTCAGCCTACAACATGGTCGTACTGTGTTTTTCTTTCTTTTTTTTAGAGACAGAGTCTCAGTTTATTGCCCTCAGTAGAGTACTGTGGTGTCACAGCTCACAGCAATCTCTAACTCCTGGACTTACGTGATTCTCTTGCCTTAGCCTCCCAAGTGCTGGGACTACAGGTGCCCACCACAATGCCTGGCTATTTTTTTTGTTGCATTTGACTGGGGCTGGATTTGAACCTGCCACCCTTGGTATATATGGGCTGGCCCCCTATTCACTGAGCCACAGGCACCGCCTTTTTTTTTTTTTTTTTTTTGAGACACTCTCACTTTGTCGCCCTCAGTAGAGTACCGTGGTATCACAGCTCACAGCATCTGCCAACTCCTGGGCGTAAGCAATTCTCTTGCCTCAGCATCCGAGTAGCTGGGACTATAGGCACCCACTACAGCACCCAGCTTTTTATTGTTGCTGTTTTAGCTGGCTGGGGCTGGGTTTGAACCCGCCGCCCTCAGTGTATGGGGCTGGCACCCTACTCACTGAGCGACAGGCACCGCCCTATACATGTGTTTTTCATAGCAGTCATTGTGTAACCTTAACTCTGCCCAACCTGTGGCCTTGCGCGCTACATGCTGATTTTGTGAGGTCTTTTTTTGTTTGTGGTATTGGATATCACGGAAAGTACCCACAGATCTTTTTATTGTTAATCAGCTTTTCCGGGCTGTGTTTGTGTATTTACCATGTAGCCCAAGACAACTCATTCTCCCAATGTGCAGCAGAGATTAAAAAAAAAGGTTGGATACTCCTGTGAGATAGCATTTTATTGTCACTGCCTAATAGAACATAACACTCCGCAAGGGCTCAACTTTTTCTCTGTTTATTGTATTTACCAGTATCTAGACCAGTGCCAGCACTAAAAGCTTAGATACACAAATCCCACCCAATCAGTCCTCAGCAGAACTAGCAAATGTTACTGGAAACCCATGGGTAGGCACAGTATGAGTGACTTTCAATACATTGTGTACTCAGCATTTAGCATTTTCAACTCATTGTGGAAACTGAGGCTCAGAGAAGTTAGGACTAGCTCAAATCCCAGTTGCGAGGGGGATGAGAAGAGATGAGGGAGCTTGGATTTGAGTCCAAGTTTTTTGTTTTGTTAGAGACAGGAGTCTCATTTTATCGCCCTCGGTAGAATGCCGCAGCGGCGTCACACAGCTCACAGCAACCTCCAACTGGCCTTAGGCAATTCTCTTGCCTCAGCCTCCTGAGTAGCTGGGACTACAGGTGCCTGCCACAATGCCCGGCTATTTTTTTGGTTGCAATTTGGCTATTTTTTTGTTGCAGTTTGGCCAGGGCCAGGTTCCAGCCTGCCACCCTCAGTATATGGGGCCAGCGCCCTACTCACTGAGCCACAGATGCCGCCCTGAGCCCCAGTTTTAAGTTCCCAAAGCCAGTGGCTTTCAAACTTACTTTTTACCCTGATCCATGATTATAAGCAGTAGGTTATCAAGTAAGAAATATCCAATGTCCTTAAGTACTAAGTTTGACAGTTCATATGTCTGACATTTCACTTTGACAGTCTTTGGGTTTTTAAATTTTTTTTTAATCCTTGTCCTTTCAAATGCACTTATTGGCTTGTGATTATCTTTCAAAAAAAATTTCTAGAGCAATTTTGGATAATTGCTGTTATTTTTGAATATGAGTTCCATTGTGGAACCAATGCGGTGCAGACAGCTCAAAATGTCAATGAAGTATTTGGAAAGGATGTGGCTGATGAATGTACAGACTGTGAATGGTGGCTCAGCACCTGTGGCTCAGTAGTTAGGGCGCCGGCCACATATACTGAGGCTGGTGGGTTCAAACCCCGCCCAGGGCCTGCTAAATAACAATGACAACTGCAAAAAAAAAAAAATAGCCAGGTGTTGTGGCAGGTGCCTGTGGTCCCAGCAGGTGGGAGGCTGAGGCAAGAGAATCTCTTAAGCCCAAGAGTTTGGGGTTGCTGTGAACTGTGACATCACAGCACTCTACTGAGGGCAACATAGTGAGACTGTCTCAAAAAAAAAAAAAACTACATAAGTGTACAACTCAACCATTTTAGTAAGTTGTGTAGCTATCACAATCCAATTTTAGAACATCTCTATCACCTCAGAAAGATCCCTTGTGCCCATTTGCAGTAATTCCCTGTTTTGACCCCAGATCCTGGGGACCACTAATCTCTTTCTATCTTTATAGTTATTTGCCTTTTCTGGACATTCTGTATAATTGGGGTCATATAATACGTGGCCTTTTGAGTCTGGCTTCTGTTACTTAGCATGTTGGGTTGTTTTTTCCCTCTTTGCACAGCCGTCAGAGGGACAGAACTCAACACGTTTATGAGGTTCATCCGTGTTGCAGCCCGCATCAGTACCTCATTCCTTTCTATTGCCAAATAGCTTCCACTGTGTGGACATACCACATTTTGTTTATCTATTCATGAACTGGACATTTGATTGTTTCCAGTTTTCTTGTGGCTGTTATAATGTGACTATGAACAATTGTGTACAAGTATCTGTGTGTGCAAGCGTGGGAATTGAGTCCCAGTGCCGCAGACTGGGAGTTCCTGTGCAGGGAGACTTTACCCGGGTCTGGCAGACAAAGGGAGAGAAGGCGCTTTGAAATTTACACACACAGGCTCGGCGCCTGTGGCTCAATTGGCTAAGGCGCCAGCCACGTACACCTAAGGTGGTGGGTTCGAATCCCCAGCCCAGGCCCGTCAAACAACAATGATGGCTGCAACCAAAAAATGGCCAGGCGTTGTGGCGGGCGCCTGTGGTCCCAGCTACTTGGGAGGCGGAGGCAGGAGATTTGCTTGAGCCCAGGAGTTGGAGGTTGCTATAAGCTGTGATGCCATGGCACTCTACCCAGGGGGATAGCTTGAGGCTCCCTCTCAAAAAAAAAAAAAAAAGAAATTTACACACACAATGTTTTGACCCATGACAGACAACACTGTATCATTCCCTAGTGAGGCTAATAGATGCCACATCGACCTGATTATTCAAAGCCTTTTTATTAGGGGTTTTGGGGGCATGCATACAGGAGGCAAAAGTGAAAAGGTACCTGTAGTCCCAGCTACTTGGGAGGCTGAGGCAAGAATCGCTTAAGCCCAAGAGTTTGAGAATGGCTATGAGCTGTAATGCCACAGCACTCTACCAAGGGTGACATAGTGAGACTGTCTCCAAAAAAAAAAAAAAAAAAGTGAAAAGGTAAGAGTTTCATGTTTCAATTAAACAGGCAGTTTTTGTTCAAGGAAGAAAGCGATCAGGCTGAAGGACTGGGGAGCACTAAACTGCATATCAAAGAATACTTTGGGTAAGATTTACTGAGGGCAGGTTACAGCCTACAGGTTAGTCACCGCTGCAGAGTATCTGCAGGATAGTTATCAGATACTTTCTAGCTTTATTCATATCCTGTCTCTAAGGTGCTAATCTCCATCTAGATGTTTCCCAGACTATTTTCTCATCTACTCTACTGGGCATTCCAGCCACCACCACCAGCACCCTCCCAGCTCTTAGGTGTGCATAGCAGTGGAAAGGCTGAGACTCGGGGCCATAAGCTGCACGAGATCTCAGGGATGCCAGCTTGCTCTAGCTTTCACCCACATCTGCCCTTTGTATAGGCATGTTTTCATTTGGGGGGGGGTACATAACTCAGACTGGAATTGCTGAGTCATATGGTGGATTTATATCTCACTTTTTGAGATGCTGCCCAGCTGTTTTTTTGGAGTGGTTGTACCATGCTATATTCTCACCAGTGCTACATGTGGGTTCCAGCTTTCCCTAACCTTCCCAACATTTGGTATATGGTATAGTGACTCTTTAATTTTACACACCATAGTGTGTAAGCCTCAAGAGGCAAAGGCGCCAGCCACATACACCTAAGGTGGCGGGGTCGAATCCAGCCTGGGCCTGCCAAACAACAATGACGGCTGCAACCAAAAAATAGCCGGGCGTTGTGGTGGGCACCTGTGGTCCCAGCTACTTAGGAGGCTGAGGCAGGAGACTTGCTTGAGCCCAGGAGTTGAAGGTTGCTGTGAGCTGTGATGCCATGGCACTCTACCCAGGGGGACAGCTTGAGGCTCTGTCTCAAAAAAAAAATAATTTTACACACTATAATTTTAGACATATAAATAGGTATATAATGTTATCTCATGCTTTTTTTTTTTTAAGAGACAGAGTCTCACTTTATCACCCTCAATAGAGTGTAGTGATGTCACAGCTCACAGCAACCTCTAACTCCTGAGCTTAGGTGATTCTCTTGCCTCAGCCTCCCAAGTAGCTGGGACTACAGGTGCCTGTCACAATGCTTGACTATTTTTTGTTGCAGTTTGTCTGGGGCCAGGTTTAAACCCACAACCCTTGATATATGGGGCCAGCATGCTACCCACTGTGCCACAGGTGCTGCCCAGTCTTGTGAGGTTTTAATTTACATTTGCCTAGTGAATGGATCAAGAGCAAGAGAAAACTATTGAAAACCAGTCTGGGGGCGGTGCCCATAGCTCAGTGGGTAGGGCACTGGCCACATACACCAAGGTAGGTGGATTCGAAACCGACCTAGGCCTGCTGAAACAACAATGACAACTGCAACAACAACAAAAATATTAGTCAGGCTTTGTGGCAGGCAGCTATAGTTTCAGCTACTTAGGAGTCTAAGGCAAGAGAATTAATTGCTTAAGAGTTTGAGGTTGCTGTGAGTTGTGACGCCAGAGAACTCTACTGAGGGCAACAGCTTGAGACTCTGTCTCAAAAAAAAAAAAAAAAGAAAAAGAAAGCCAGACTGGGGTGGAAACTGGTGCTAGAGGTACTCATGGCAGATAAGGCTGCTATATAAAGTCTCTGGCAATCCTCAAAAAGAGAGTTTTATTATGTTGAGCATCTTTTTTTTTTTTTTTTTTTTAGACAGAGCCTCAAGCTGTCCCCCTGGGTAGAGTGCCCGTGGCCTCACAGGTCACAGCAACCTCCAACTCCTGGGCTCAAGCGAGTCTCCTGCCTCAGCCTCCCAAGTAGCTGGGACCACAGGCACCTGCCACAATGCCTGGCTATTTTTTTTTTGGTTGCAGCCGTCATTGTTGTTTGGCAGGTCCGGGATGGATTCGAACCCACCACCTTAGGTGTACGTGGCTGGCGCCTTAGCCACTTGAGCCACAGATGCTGTGCCATGTTGAGCATCTTTCCTGTGTTTACTTGACACTTATATCTCTTCCTTGGTGAGGTGTCTGTTCAAGTCTTTTGTCCAGTTAAAAAATCAGATTCTTTTTCTTTTTTTTTTTTTTGAGACGGAGCCTCAAGCTATCCCCCTGGGTAGAGTGTCATGGCCTCACAGATCACAGCAACTTCCAACTCCTGAGCTCAAGCGAGTCTCCTGCCTCAGCCTCCAAAGTAGCTGGGACCACAGGCGCCCACCACAACGCCTGGCCATTTTTTGGTTGCAGCCATCATTGTTGTTTGGTGGCCTGGCCTGGGGATTGGAACCCACCACCTTAGTTGTATGTGGCTGGCGCCTTAGCCGCTTGAGCCACAGGTGCCGAGCCCAGATTATTTTTCTTATGAGTTTTGAGAGTCCTTTATATAAGCTGATTACAAATTCCGTAAGAGATATGTGATTTGCAAATATTTTCTCTAATCTTGTGGTTTGTGTTTTCATTCTCTATTTTTTTCTTTCTTTTCATTCTCTTAACAATGTTGTTCAAACAGCAGATGATATTAATTTCAATAAAATCCAGTTTATCAACTTTTTCTTTTATGGATTATGTGTTTGGTATAAAATCTAAGAAATCTTTGCTTGACCCAAGGTCCTGAAGATTTTTCTCTTAGGTTTTCAGGTTTTTAGTTTTTTAATTGTAAAGTTAGGTTTATGATCTATTTTGGGTTAGCTTTTTGTATATGGTATAAGGGATAGATAAAGGATTTATACAATTTGTTTTGTAGGGGTGTGTGTTTGGCATAAGGATATCCGATTGTTCCAAAACCATTTGTGGAAGAGACTACCCTTTCTCCACTGAATTGCTTTTTAATTTTTGTCAAAAATTAATTGCTCTTCTTTGGGTGGTGCCCGTGGCTCAAGGAACAGGGTACTGGCCATACCAGAAGTGGTGGGTTTAAACCTGGCCCCGGCCAAAAACTGCAACAACAACAACAACAACAACAAAAATCAATTGCTCTTCTATCTGGACTTTCTTTTTCTTTTTTTTGAGACAGAGCCTCAAGCTATCACCCTGGGTAGAGTGCTGTGGCATCACAGCTCACAGCAACCTCTAACTCCTGGGCTCAAGCGACTCTCCTGCCTCTGCCTTCCCAAGTAGCGGGGACTATAGGCACTTGCCACAATGCCGGGTTATTTTTTGGTTGCAGCCGTCATTGTTGTTTGGCAGGCCTAGGCTGGATTTGAACCCACCAGCTCAGGTGTATATAGCTGGCACCTTAGCCACTTGAGCCACAGGCATTGAGCCCTATCTGGACTTTATATTCCGTTCCATTGATCTATTTGTCTAACTTAATGCCAATATTATACTTTCTTGATTACTGTGCTTTAGTTTAGAATAAACCTTCAAGCAGGTAACATAGATCATCTGATTTTATTTTTTGTTTTCAAAATTGTTTTGGCTATCTAGGTCCTTTTCATTCCCATTTGAGTTTTAGAAACTGTCCATTTCTATATGAAAAACTTACTGGGATTTTGACTGGAATTGCATTAAGTCTATAGGTCAATTTGAAAAAATTGACATCTTAAGAATATTGTGTCTTTTAACTCATGAACACAGTATATTTTTTTTTATGTAAATCTTCTTTAATTTCTCCCAAAATTGTTTTACAATTTTTAAGGTGTAGGTCTTGTATATATTTTGTCATATTTATCTCTAGGAGTTTTGTTTTCGTATTTCTTGATGCTTTTATAAATGGTATTTTACAAATTTTCCAAGTTCGAAAAAAATTTCAAGTTATGAATATTTATTGCTAATATATAGAATACAATTGATTTTTGTATATTGATCTTGCATCCTGCAATCTTACAAAACTCATTAACAATTCTAGCAGCTTTTTTGTAGATTGGGATTTTCTATTATCATGTTGTGTGTGAATAAAAACAATGTTACTCCTTTCCAATCTAGAGGCTTTTTTTCATTTTTATTCCTTATTTGACTGGCTAGAACACTAGTATAAGGTAGAAGTGGCAAGAGCAGATATCCTTGTTTGTTCCTGAATTTAGGGGGAAAGCAGTCTTTTATTATGAAATATGCTGTTTGCTATAATTCACAGATGCCTTTTATTAGGATGAGGAAGTTCCTTTCCATTCCTAGTTAGACGTTTTTTAAAAATCAGAAATGGGACGGCGCCTGTGGCTCAGCAGGTAGGGCGCCAGCCCCATATACGGAGGAGGGCAGATTCAAACCCAGTCCCAGCCAGCTAAAACTGCAGTGGCATCTGCAACAAAAAGTAGCTGGGTGTTGTGGCGGGTGCCTGTAGTCCCAGCTACTCGGGAGGCTGAGGCAAGAGAATCGCTTAAGCCCAAGAGTTGGAGGTTGGATGCCACAGCACTCTACTGAGGGCGACGGAATGAGACTGTCTCAAAAAAATAATAATAAAAATAAAAATCAGAAATGAATGTCGGATTTTGTCAAATGCTAGAACATCTCTCCAAAGTAGAAGACAGACCTTGGCACCTCCCGTTTCCAACTAAGAAAAAGGGACATTTCTTGGTGGGCTTTCCTGCATCTGTGGAGATGGTTCTCCTTTTTGTTAATATGATGAATTACATTGATTTTGAAATGTTCTGGCAAGTCACTTCATCTCTTATAGCTTCATGGATTTTTCTATAAAACGGGACAATAATATTAATCTTAGATCATATTTATGATACTAGAATGCATTTGGCATAGGAAATATAGATGTCCCCAAAATTTGGCACATAACCTAGTAGGCATTCAACATAAAATCTCCAATGGTGTAGACCGCATTACAGGTATCTATATTAATATATCACCTTACCTACTGCTCCTCTCCCCCCCTTCTCCCGGCAGGGACCCTCTCAATTCCTCTCTGCCTTCCAGTGCGTAGTACAATGCCTCCCGACACTACTTAGGCACTCTATAAAAAATTCAATGAAAGGGTGGGTGAGGTGGCTCGCTCCTGTAATCCTAGCACTCCAGGAGGCTGTGGAGGGTGGATTTCCTTAGCTCACAAGTTGCAGACCAGCCTGAGCCAGAGCGAGACTTCGTCTCTGTAATAGCCGGGCGTTGTGGAGGGCGCCTGTAGTCCCAGCTACTTGGGAGGCTGAAGCAAGAGAATCACTTAAGACTAAGAGTTTGAGGTTGCTGTGAGCTGTGACGCCACAGTACTCTACCAAGGGCGACACAGTGAGACTCTGTCTCAAAAAAAAGAAAATTTCAATGAAAGTATGAGGAAATGGGTCTCCCTCCGCCACCTGCTCCGCCCGTGCAGCAGCAGCAGCCACAGTTTCCCACTGAAGACACAACCCAGATCCCCACGCCTCCTTCAGCTCAATGCGGCGCAGCCTTGTCCCAGGCCTGACCAATCGGAGAGCCCCTTCCGGGGCCCGCCCATCCCGAAGATGCTGACTTCCTGGCCCGGTCTCAGAAATTGACCAATCGACTGCTGAGCCGAGTGTTAGTCCCGCCCCCACGTTGAAAACTGCCGCTCATTAACGCTCCCTCGGGCATCCGGGCCCCGCCCCGCATCTGGCCAATTAGGACGTCGATGGAGGCCCCGCCCCCAGCCGCTAGGCTTAGCACCTGGGGCCGCGTCTGGGGCTACGCAGCCTAGGGGCTTCCGAGGGGTGAGTGCGGACGCTGCGGGGGAGGACCGGGGTGAGTGCGGACTGAGGGGGAGGACCGGCAAGGAGCTCCGCGTGCACTCCCGCGGAGGGCTCGGGGACCATAGTGGAAGAAGAGGGGGCTGAGTGTCCCTTTCTCGGAGGTCCCGACCCGGCGGCCCCCTCTCTGCTTGTCCCTGTAGCTACCCCAGCGCCTCTGCGGAACATCGCCTTCCCGCTGCCGCCTTTACCTTTCCAGAGCGCTGCTGGAGCCAGTGCAGGGCGATGCAGGCTGAGCCCTTTAGCCCTCAGACGCTCGGACTGCAGAGGTGTGGCCCGGAGTCGCTAGGCCAGTTAAAAGTGAGGACGGGCGCTCGGGCCTGCGGCTCGGGCTGTTGGTCCCCGTAGTCTTGCAGCTCCTTGCGCCCCCACCTTGCGGTGGCAGGGAGGGGACAGGTGCCAGTAGTCGCTTTCCTCTGCTCCAGGCCCTGAGGATCTCTGCGGGGCCGGGCGGGGGTGCTGGGAGGATTCCCACGCTCCTTCCCGCCCAGCACTTCTCGGGAAAGACTTTCTGTCACCATGGACCCTGGAGCCAGATTTTGGATCAGATTTTGGCTTTGCCACTTACTAGCTTCGTGACTTGGTTGCTTAATCTCTGAAATTTGGTTTCTTCATGTGTAAAAAGGAAGGAGGAAGGAAGGGAGGGCAGGAAAGAAGGATGAGTCCTTTGGAAGGACCCGATCTCTACAATCCAACACCTGTTTGGTGTTGGATTCCCAAGTTATAAAGCTTTTATTTGCATACTTGTGGTAATTGTTTTCTGCAAATTAAGCTAGTCTGATTTCATGGCTAAGGTTACTAAGGGAAATTATTCTCTTTGGGAAGATAAGGAAACACATGCTGGCCACTTTAGAATATTAGATGTTTATTGAGTGCTTACTGTGTGTCAGCCACTGTACTAAGAGTTTAACTTGCATTACCTTGTTTAATCCTAATGACAATCATATGAGGTAGATGCTGTTATCATTTGTTTGACAGATGAGGAAACTGAGGTATAAAGAGTCTAGATAATTTGCCTCAGGCTACACAGTTAAAAAGAATATCAGATACAGGCCAGCTTTGGCTCACGCCTGTAATCTTACCACCCTGGGAAGCTGTGGTGAGAGAATCACTTGAGGCCAGGAGTTTAAGACCAGACTGAGCAAGGGAAAGACCCGATCTCTACAAAAAAAGTAAAATTAGCCTGGTTTGATGGTGTTGGTAGCTTGTGCTAGAAGCTGTAGTCCCAGCTACTTGGGACGTTGAGGCAGTAGGATCACTCAAACCCAGGAGTTTGAGGTTGCTATGAGCTATTGTGAGCTAACACCATTGCACTCTACCTGGGTGACAGAGCAAGAACCTGTCTCAAAAAAACAAACAAAACAGAGTATCTGAATGCGGGTTTGAACCTAGGCCTCTGGCACCCCAGGGTACCATCTCAGTCCTATGTTATATACTGTCTTGACTTCAGATAAAAGCGCTGGGCCTGGAACCCAGCCCTGAGGACATCTAGCAGCCTGGGGCCAGTGACGCCTGCTGTGGGAACCTGGGCCGTGCAGGATGGTGGAGACCGAAGACCTGCTGGGGCTGCGGATGCTCAATCTGGAGCTCCTGAGGCAGCTGTGGGTCGGGCAGGATGCCGTGCGGCGGTCGGTGGCCAAGGCAGCCTCAGAGGTGGGTGCCCACCGTGGGAGCCCTCAGAGATGAGGAAGAGGGTGACCAACCCTTAGGGAAGCATCCAGGCCACCAGGGACATCTTGGCTAGCATGCCAGTTTTACTGATGATGGGAACACTGAGGGCCTGGTGAGAAAAGGGACTATCCTAGGACACTGCTGAGGGCAGAGCAAGATGAAGACCTAGGCCTTGGTGCCCGGTACAGGCCAGGTGGGTGGATGTTGGTGGGCTGGTCCCTCAGTGATCCGGCCCCTCCTCTGCAGTCCAGCCTGGACTCCAGCAACAACGACAACACAGAGATGTCACGGTCCAAAAAGACTTCCTCAGCTTCCGCCAGAGCCTCCCGCCCACGGGGCAAGTGCCACACTAAGGGCCCACCAGATGCCCACCAAAGTGACCCCTTCGATGTGGCTAGCTGCAAGGTGGCCTCTCTCCAGCCTGCCAAGTGCCAGCACCAGGAGTCTCTGGGCCAGCCAAGATCCCACTCATCCCCTCATCTGAGGGCAGCCACCTCAGACTCGAAGGACCCAGAGCCTTCTGCAGGGCCAGGTGATCTGGGGCCCCAGGAGGAACAATCCCTGAAGTCCGTCTTGGCTCAAGGAAGCAAGCAGTCCAAGGTAATACGGGAGAGCGGGGCATCCAGAGATGGGAGCTTCCTGATAAATGTGTTCATGTGCAGTGTCCTCACAGGGTGAGTTGGATCTGGCTCAGTGCATGAGAATTGGTGGCCTTTAGTTTCTTTCTTTTTTTTTTTTTATTAGAGACAGAGCCTCACTTTGTCACCCTTGGTAAAGTGCCATGGTGTCACAGCTCACAGCAACCTCCAGCTCTTGGACTTAGACGATTCTCTTGCCTCAGCCTCCTGAGTAGCTGGGACTACAGGCGCCCACCACAACACCTGGCTATTTTTGTTGTTGTTTTTGCAGTTTGGCTAGAACTGGGTTCAAACCCACCACCCTTGCTATATGGGGCCACTGCCCTACTCACTGAACCATAGGCGCCACCCCTAGCCTTTAGTTTCTAAGATAGCATTTTGGGGAGAAGGTGATGGGTCCCATTATTCAGATGAGAGGAGTGAGGCTCAGGGGCCAGGAACCCTTTAGCTCTTGATCCCTTGGGCCCAAGTCAGTTATAATCACAGACGCAGTCCCTTTCTGTCCCTTGAGGTGGGACCTCCTCTGCGCCAGGCCTGTGGCTTAGCACCTGCCTTTCCTTCCCCCTTCAGCCCAAAGTGACCTTCTGTGAACAGTCCAAGGAGTCTGACGGGAACTGGCACCTCCCGCCACACCTGGGATATGACTGGATTGCAGGTGAGGCCTGCCACCATGCATACACCTGGCCTGGGCTTGTCCATACATACCTGCCTGAGTCTCCACCTGTGCTGTTGGTATTTCTCTGACCGTGCCGCCCTTCTCAGTGAGCACCTTCCCAGCCTTGTCTCTTTTCTCAGCCTTGGACACAGAGCCAGGCACAGAAACAGTGTATTTGTTGACTGAACGAATGAGTCAGGGCTGCCACATTTTTAAGCTTTTGTCACCTGCCATCCTGTCCTGACCAGCTCCATGCTCATGATGGCTCTTCTCATTGTACTGCCAACCCTTCCCATCTGCTCTGGCCTCTTATGCCCTGTTATTGTCCTTTTCACATGTATATTAGAATATACATGACAAACTATCATTTTAGCCATTTTTAAGTACACAGGGTAGTGGCATTAAGTATAGTCCCACTGGTGTACAACTGTCATCTCCAGAGCTTTTTTTTTTTTTCTTTTTTTTGTTTTTGAGACAGTTTTACTGTGTCACCCTTGGTGGAGTGCTGTGGCATCACAGCCCACAGTAACCTCAAACTCTTGGGCTTAAGTGATTCTCTTGCCTCAACCTCCCAAGTAGCTGGGACTACAGGTGCCCACCGCAATGCCCGGCTATTTTTTGGTTGTAGTTGTCATTGTTGTTTGGCAGGCTGGGCCTGGGTTCGAACCCGCGAACTCCAGTATTACGTGGCTGGCGCCCTAGCCCAGGGGTCCTCAAACTTTTTAAACAGGGGGCCAGTTCACTGTCCCTCAGACCGTTGGAGGGCCAGACTGCAGGACAGGCAGCAGTGTCAAAAACACCTGGCGGGCTAGATAAATGTCCTTGGCGGGCCGCATGTGGCCTGTGGCCATCGTTTGAGGACACCTGCCCTAGCCACTTAGTATAGGCACAGAGCCTATCTCCAGAACTTTTTCATCTTCCCAAACTGCAACTGTCTCCTTTACACAGTTACTCCTATCTCCTATCTGCCCAGCTGTGACAACTACTGTTCCACTTTCTGTCTGTATGAATCAGCCACCTCACATACATGGAGTCATAGAGTATTTATCTCTTTGTGACTGACTTATTTTACTTTGCATTATGTCCTAGAGCTTTATTCATTTTGTAGCATGTGTCAGAATTCCCTTCTTCTTTTCCTTCGAGAGAGAGTCTCACTATGTTGCCCTGGGTAGAGTGCCACGGCGTCACAGCTCATAGTAACCTCAAACTCTTTGGGCTTAAGTGATTCTCTTGCCTTAGCCTCCCAAGTAGCTGGGACTACAGGCGCCCGCCACAATGCCTGGCTATTTTGGTTTTTGGTATTGTTGCAGCTGTCATTGTTGTTTAGCAGGCCCGGGCTGGGCTCGAATCTGCCAGCCTCAGTTTTATGTGGCTGGCACCCTGCCAACTGAGCTATGGGCACCGAGCCTTCCCTTCCTTTTTAAGTCTGAACAATACTCCATTGCATGGCTAGACCACAGCTTGTTTCTCCACTTAGCCACTGATGGACACAGGTGTTTTCCATCTCTTGGCTGTTGTGAATCATTCTGCCGTGACTGTGGGTGTACCCTGTTCATTTCTGACACAGCAACCTGAATGAAGTTTTAAACATGGGATTCAGATCACGTCTCTCCCCTGCTCAAACCTCCCCAGGGGCTTTCCCCAGCAGTTGCTGTAGAATCCAGAATCCTTATCCAGACTTAGGAGGTGTGATCTGTCTACACTGGCCCTATAGTGTGACCTCGTGTCATGTCTTTACAATGGTTTGCTCCCGTGGTCTCCTTTGCTCTGCTCAGTAATGGCCCTAGGTAGCTGTCCCATCGTCCCCAGTCACAGGTGAGAAGGCCACAGCCCCACAGGGGAAATGCTTCCGTCTGTTGCTTCTCATCCTGCTGGAGCGTTTCTACCTCTGTCCCTCTGCTTCCAGTTACTGCCCATTTTCTCTGCTTTGTGTTTGTGCATATGAATGTGTGGATGTACGAGGGCATGTATGGATGTAGGAATGTATGAGGCAGGCTGGAGTGCAGTGTTGTGTTGTAGCTTACAGGTGATCCTCCTGATTTAGCCTCCCAAGTAGTTGGGATTATAGCAGCGATTCTCAATCTGTGGGTCGCGACCCACAGGAACTATATTAAAGGGCCACAGCATTAGGAAGGGTGGGAACCACTGGATTATAGGCTCACACCACCAGGCCCGGCTCTCCAGGGGTTCTCGCTGTGTTGCCCAGACTGATCTCAAATTCCTGGCCTTGAAGGATCCTTCCGGTTCAGCCTCCCGAAGGGTTGGAATTACAGGCGTGAACCATCTCTTTGCTCTTCTTGGTAACAGAATTCGTCTTTGGAAAGAGCTGTCCAGACTCACTGCTTTCGTTTCATTTAAATGAGCATTACCCTGACACTGCCACCGTCTGGGTCTTCTCAGCCTCTAGTACTAACTCCCCAGCTTAGCCTTCATGCTGCACCTTCCTTGGCCCTGAGCAGGGAGCAGCAGTCACCCCCTCCTCCCTGAAGCTCTTTCTCCCCTTGGCTTCATGCCACACAGGCTCCTCCCTTCTGGGCTGCTTTCCAGGTTCCTCCTTGTTCTGACCTTCGACCCCCAGGCCTAGGCTGAGTTCTGAATCTCCCCTCTCTGTCTTCCCTTTTCCCTCTATGATCCTCCCATACCACGGGTTTTTATGCTCTCCCCTTCCCCCTGATGTCTCTAGCCCACCCCTCTCTGAATTCAGACTGGTACATCCCGCTGTTTTCTCTGTATCAGCACTGTCTCATGTTAACCTCACATCCAAAACTGAGGTCCTGATTTCCACCCCGCTTGCTGTGCTCCTCCCTAGTGAATGACAACTCCAGGAACCAAGGTGTTAATCTTGGGATCAGCCTTGATCATTCTCTCCTTGCCTTTTCACATATTGCTCATCCGCTCATCCATTCCATAAGCAAATCCTGTTGATCCTGCCTTCTACATATTTCTAGAATTGGACTATAGATGCTGCTTGACTTAGGCTGGGGCTATGTCCTAATAAAACTATCATAAGTTGAAAATATTGTAAGTAAAAAATGCATTCAATAGGCCAGGCGTAGTGGCTCACGCCTATAATCCTAGCACTCTGGGAGGCTGAGGTGGGCAGGTTTCCCTGAGCTCATAGGTTCGAGAACAGCCTGAGCCAGAGTGAGACATCATCTCTAAAAAATAGCCGGGCGTTGTGGTGGGCGCCTGGAGTCCTAGCTACTTGGGAGGCTGAGGCAAGCGAATCACTTAAGCCCAAGAGTTTGAGACTGCTGTCAGCTGTGATGCCACAGTACTCTACTGAGGACAACAAAGTGAGACTCTTTCTCAAAATAAACAAACCAAGTCTGAGTTGTAGTTGAGTCCTTCACCTAGCAAGTGTGTCATATACTCCTACATTGTACCCGTTAGGTGAGAGCTGACCAAGCCCTCCTGTCCCCCTTTATTGAATTGAATTCTTTTTCTCTCATGTGGGCATGTAGTTGTCCATCTGCTAGTTTCATATTAGTATTGAATGCATTAAATGCTTTCTTTTCCTTTTTTTTTTTCTTGAGGCACCTTTGGTAGAGTGTGTGGTGTCATAGCTCACAGCAACCTCAAACTCTTGGGCTCAAGTGATCTTCTTGCCTAAGCCCGCTGAGTAGCTGGGACTACAGCCACTTGCCACAACATCCAGATATTCTTCTTAGAGATGGAGTCTCGCTTTTGCTCAGGCTGGTCTCAAACCCCTGAGCTCAAGCAATCCACCCATCTTGGCCTCCCAGAGTGCTAGGATTACAGGTGTGAGCCACCGTACCTGGCTGCTTTTCCATTCTATTTTACTTAGGAGGATGTTCTCCAAATCCATCCAGGCAAATACAAAAGATGTAAAATCTCTGTCTTTCTTTAGGGCTGAATAGTACTCCATGGTATACATACACCAAGTTTATTAATCCATTCATGGTTTGGTGGGCACCTGGATTGTTTCCATGTTTTAAATTGAGCTGCTATAAACATTTGAGCACAGATAACATTACTTTTGATAACATTATAATAACATTACTTTTTTTTTTTTTGACACAGGGTCTCACTATGTCTCCCTCGGCAGAGTGCTGTGGCGTTACAGCTCACAGCAACCTCAAACTCTTGGGCTTAAGCAATTCTCTTGCCTCAGCCTCCCAAGTAGCTGGGACTACAAGTGCCTATCAATAGCCCAGCTATTTTTTTATTTTTATTTTTTTGAGACAGAGTCTCACTTTGTCGCCTGGTTAGAGTGCGATGGCATCACAGCTCACAGTAACCTCCAACTCCTGGGCTTAGGCGATTCTCTTGGCTCAGCCTCCCAAGTAGCTAGGACTACAGGTGCCTACCATCACGCCCGGCTGTTTTTTAGTTACAGTTTGGCTGGGGCTGGGCTTGAACCCGCCACCCTCTGTATATGGGGCCAGTGCCCTACACACTGAGCCACAGGCACCACACTATTTTTGTTGTTGTTATTGTTGTCATTGTTATTTAGCAGGCCTGGGCCAGGTTCAAACCCACCAGCCCTGGTATATGTGGCCAGTGCCCTAGCTGCTGAGCTACAGGTGCTAAGCCAACATAACTTTTTTTTATTCTGGGTGATACCTAGTAATGAGATTATGGGATCAAATGGGAGGTCTACTTTTAGCTCTTTGAAGATTCTCCATACTTCTTTCCTAAAAGGTTGTATTAGTTTGTAGTCCCTCACCATTCAATATCGTATCACAGATTTCTTTGGTGACTGGTTCATCTGTTGTCATATTAGAATGTAAACCTCATTAGACACAGCACCTCACACGTATAATCCCAGTACTTTGGGAGGCTGAGGCAGGGTCATTTGAACCTAGGAGTTTGAGGTTACCATGAGCTGTGATGGTGCCACTGTACCTCAGCCGGGTGACAGTGTAAGATCCTATCTCTGAAAGAAAAAGTAAATCATGTAAGCCTCATGAGGGCAGGAGCTTTAGCCTAGTTCACTGTTCTTTTCCTGCCATATAAAACAGTGCTGACCTATTAAAGGCTCTGTGAATATTTTTTCCATGAATGGTTGGCTTTGCTTTGGGGTAGGCAAACCCTGAAACAAAACGAGCCATCACAGTGAGTGGAGGGCACTTCTTTGGTCTGTACGAGGCACTGCAGATGGCAAAGCAGGTAGCCTAGGTGCCAGGACTGAGCACCCCCTATACCTTGGCTGGTGGCCACACAGCAGCCCCCAGCCTACCTCCTGTCAGCTCCCTACTGATTTTCCCACACCAGGGGCTCTGGACAACAGCTCTTCTGTCACCAGCCAGCCTGAGACCTTCTTCTCAAAGCTACAGGAGTTCCGGGAAGCCAACAAGGAGGAGTGTATTTGTAGATACCCCGAGTGAGTGGGGTCGGGTGAGGGTGGGAGGGGGCAGCTGAGGGACTCCCATCGCCCCCGCCATTTACCCCTTTGTTCTTGCAGACCCCAGTTCCTGGGCCAGCCTGAGAGCAGCAATGTAGAGGAAGACCATGAGTGTGAGTGTGTGACTCTGTGCCCGCATGCATGTCTTCCCCTGCCCCAGAACAGTCCCTGTCAAGGTGTGGGCACCTCAAGAGACATCCAAGGTGTTGAGATCTCAGGGAGGAAGACCTGGGGTCTCCCCTGGCCAGGTCCTCATGGAGGCCTGGCCTTGGGACTAGGAGACTATGGGTTGCCCTGTATGTCTCCACCACTACCCCCACGCCTTGCAGCCCCCAGCTGTCTGGGCCAGGCCCTGCAGGGCTCCATTCTGGCTTCCAAGAGGCCTGGGAAGATGTTCCTCCCTACTCTCCTGGAGTGGACCCGAGGCTCTGGAAAGAAAGGGGCTGACAGGCTTTTGTGGTTGGGGACAGCCAGGAACCCCAGGGATCTGGCTTCCTTGGCTCAGGGGACCTGCTATCTCTTATGGGCCTTGTAGGTGTGTACTGTTACCAGGTCAACCGACGCCTGTTTGTGGTGCCCTTGGATCCTGGCACCCCCTGCCGCCTGTGCAGGATACCACGGAGCCAGCGGGACCCTAAGACCCTGGAGGAGTCAGCGCAGGTCAGGTAAGTGGCCAGAGCATCATGACACCTGGAGGGCAGAGCCTATGTCCTACTTGTTTTAGGGAGGGGAAATCTGGGCCTGGGCCCCCGGCAGCAGGGACTTGCCTCAGCATCTCTCCCTCCTCCTGCACAGGGTGAGCATCCCACTGTCCATCCTGGACCCTCCCCACCAGTACCGTATCCACCGGCGTAAGAGCTTCGACAACTCGGACACGCTAGCCCTGCCTCGGGTAAGCAGCCACATTAGGTAGGATGTGACAGGGCTGTCCCCACGTGGATCCTGAGTCCCAGGGAGAGCCAAGAAGTAAAGCTGGACTCAAGGAAGGTGAACACCCGGGTCTCTGGAGTGTAGGCCAGGACTTTTCTGTCACAGTGGGCTTGTTCTGAGACAGGAGGGATCGATCACCCCAACACCTTGTGGCTTCCAGAGTGTGTCTGCCCACGTACTGCCATGAGAGCCCCATTTATCAAGCTCTTGTGTGACCCTCAGCTCTTAGGAGGGTCACCTCAGGGAGCCCCATCGCAGGCAGGAGCTGGGTGCTGTCTACACTCAGCACCCAAGACAGGCTAGGAGGGCATGGCCTGGTACAGGTGTCTGTGCTGCCTGAGTGCCACCCATAGGAAAGGATGAGTCAGTGATGACCTAAACCCCACACAGTGAGGGTGGGGCAGCTGGGGTCAGGGAAGGAGAAGGCAGGCTGAGAAAAGACAATTGGCTTACCTGTGAAATGAGTATCATGGAGCCATCCTTGGGCTGTCACAGGTGAGGTAGGGCAGTTCAGGATCCAACATATGGGTGCTTAGGCAGAGCCCATAGACAGGGGGTCAGTGTCATTGCCCTGCCCTCCTCCCATCTCAGCTCCTGGAGTCCCAAGGGTGGCAGGATCTGTAGAGAAGACAGGGGAGGCCCCATGGTGATCTAGTGGGTGGACACAGGCTGCGCCCCCGGGAGCTTCTGTCTGAGTGCTCAGGGGCACCTCCACCCTGATGGAGGCACCCTGCCTGGGCCAGGCATCTTAACCCTTGTTGTCCACAGCACTGCCTGTTGGGCTGGGACATTCTCCCTCCGAAGTCTGAGAAAAGCTTAGCCCTGAAGAGCCTGGACCTCTGGTCTGCTGTCTCCTCCGGGGCCCATCATCAGAAGATGTCAGCCACCAGACCTTCCTTCCTGGTATGGTTCAGCTGTGGCCCAGGGTGAGGCACCCCTAGGAGGGACAGATACTTTGGAACAGGCCTGGGAACTGCAGAGTTCCCTGGGAGGTGGGAGTTGGGTTGGGGAGTACAGAGCCCAGGAATAATGTCTCTGCAGGGCTTGTTTCCCTGTCCTGACCCAAGGTGTCCCTCAGGACTCCACCATTCCTTCTTGCCCTGCTCTAGCCAGGAAGGTGACCATGACTATAAGATCCAGGAGTAGGGAGGCTGGAACTTGGGGCCACCTGTCCCCCAAATGCCCCCCCCCGAAACTTCCCTGTCTTTTATCCAGGCTTTGCCAGCTCGGGTCCCACCCCCACCTCCAACCTGGATAGAACCCCAGGTCCCTGTGCCCCATGTCCCACGGCAGTAGCCCCGAGGACTGCCCACTTGGAGGGACAGTGCTCCTGCCACCTTTTGGATGCTCCTAGCTGGTCTCAGCTGGCCATGGCTTGGGTCTTGCTCTCCCAGGTCAGGCAGGTGGGCCCAGGCCTGTCTCCTGCTTGGGGTCTACAGAGGGGGCACTTCTGGGTGGAGAAGGAGATTCCATGACAAGTTCGTAAATAAAGCTTAGGTCTTTGCAGCTCTGAGTCCTGAGAATCTGTCCTCCCCTCCCCGTGGAAGGAAGGGACACCCTGACCACCTGGGCTGAGCAGCACATGTCTGGGACCATGACGTGGCTCTGTCTTCAGCTCTCCGGCTCTGGATAGATGGCCTGGCACCAGAGAGAGGGGGGCGATTCCCCAGACAGGCTGGGCCAACATTGTTGTTAAAAAAGCCATCTCAGGGCAGCGCCTGTGGCTCAAAGGAGTAGGGCGCCAGCCCCGTACCATATACTAGAGGTGGTGGGTTCAAACCCAGCCCCAGGCCAAAAACTGCAAAAAAAAAAAAAAAAAACCCATCTCAGCAGGGGTCTCAGCTGACACTGAGATATAGCTGAGAATTCTTGGTTCCTGAAAACCAGTATCTGTTGACAGAAAGGCTCTCTGGGCATCCCTGGGCTAGGTGACACCCTAGGAGCCATGGGTGGTCCAGAGCCCCTGAAGGTACAGATGGGGAAACTGAGGACTGGGCACTGAGTTGGAGGCAAGGATGGCAGAGAGCCCAAATGTCCCCCCTGGGGTTAACAAGCAGCACCCTGTCTTTCCTCCACTTGTACACGTTAGGTTGAATAATATGAAATTTACATTTTTGTTGTACAGAAACTAGAAGTATGTGCTTTTTCTGAGGCTTCTCAGGGGTGGAACTGGGCTGTGCTGGCCTGGGGTTCCTGCCTAGAACTTGTGAGGCTGTGAACACTTGTTTTCCTGTAGTTCGTGTCCCCTGTGTTAGGATGAGCTGAGTTAATGCTGCAGTAACAAGTTAATGCCCTAAATCTCAGTGGTTTCACCTAGGGGCTTATTTCTTGGTGACTTGCTCGCACTGTGTGTCCTTCATGGGTCACAGGGGACCCACGCCATTGGTGATTTTGCCATGTGGCACATCCCCATTTTTTTGGCAGTTTTTGGCCAGGGGCTGGGTTTGAACCCACCACTCACTTCAGCCCAGAAGTGGCAGGGTCATTTCTCATGGTTCATTGGCTAGGACCAGGCATGGGGTCAGAACATGGAGGGAGCTCATAAGACATTAAGTGAAAACTTTCCCACATGGCTTGCCTACCTGAGTCCCACCAGCTCTGGCCCTGCAAAAGCAGGGGTGCAAAGCTCCCAGGCACTAAGCCACAGACACCATTAACAAAAGAATAGGCAATACCAATTCTTGCCTTAAGTCTTCCCTCACTTTTTCTGGGGTTCCAGACCCTAAGTGGCTAGGCAGTTAAGGTGATTGGGAATGACAGGGCCCAAGGCCACCTGGTGAGCTCAGGTCTCTTCCAAAGCTTTTCACAAGGTCAAATGTCTATCTGGTCAAGTCATCCCGTCTGAAGGGCAGGTTCAGCAGCAGGCCAGGCTTTTCCACTTGATTCCAGGAATTGAATAAACAAAGTCTATTTGAGTCCCTGCATTCAATTTTTTTTTGTTGTATACCTAAAAGTGGAGCTAGAGCAAGACCTCATCTCCCATGTGACTACAGCCGTCCGCCA
Organism: Galagoides demidoff; assembly: GCA_963574575.1. Classification (NCBI taxonomy): domain Eukaryota; kingdom Metazoa; phylum Chordata; class Mammalia; order Primates; family Galagidae; genus Galagoides; species Galagoides demidoff. The sequence goes on from CAUYQV010069680.1 coordinate 30,238, forward strand.
CAATACCTGGCTGTTTTTAGAGATGGAGGTCTCACTCCAGCTCAGGCTGGTCTCGAACTCATGAGCTCAGGCCATCCGCCCACCTCAGCCTGCTGAGATTACAGGCATGAGCCATAGCGCTCAGCCACATTGTCTAGGTTTTTTAGTTTTTTTTTTTTTTTAAGACAGTCTCACTCTGTCGCCCTGAGTGGAGTGCCATGGTATCATCATAACTCACAGCAATCTCAAACTCTTGGGCTCAAGTGATCCTCCTGCCTCAGTAACTGGGACTAGAGGCACCTGCCACTATACTAAGGTGACCAGATTTTAACATTGGTAAAGTGGGACACCATTGAGGGGGGAGGGGC
>CAUYQV010069686.1:0-12532 GCA_963574575.1 Galagoides demidoff
AAAAAAAAAAAAAAAGATTTTAGCAGTTGTTCACTATATATCAGGTATCATCAATAGTACTAGGTGAGTGATGTGCATGTGTCATTTAATCCTTACCGCAGCCCTAGGGAAAGGATGCTATTGTTGCTGTCTCTAAGCATAGGGAACTGAGATGTAGAGAGATTTAAGTTCCCAACCTTGACCACAGCTACCTGACTGGCAAGTAGTAGAGCCAAGTCTAGAACCCTGGTCTGTGTAGGTCCAGAGCCTTCCCAGTGTTCCACCTGGCTATAGACTGTAATGCCACTGTCAAAACTAGATGCAATACAGTTTTTCTCAAGTCACACCACTAAAAAGTCCTCAAATTACTTTTACAAAGATAAAAGCCTGATGTGTAAGATTATAAATGAAAATAAAGGCAAGAAATCCAAGCCTCTCTAAAAGCTCACTCTTTTCACTTAGAATATAATGGCTTGGTGCCTGTGGCTCAAGTGGCTAAGGCACCAGCCACATACACCTGAGCTGGCAGGTTCGAATCCAGCCTGGACCCACCAAACAATGAAGGGTGCAACAAAAAATAGCTGGACAGGTGGTGCCTGTGGCTCAAAGGAATAGGGCACCGGCCCCATGTGCCGGAGATAGTGGGTTCAAACCCGGCCCTGGCCAAAAACTGCGAAAAACGCCCCCCAAAACAAAAAATAGCCGGGCATTGTGGCAGGTGCCTGTAGTTCCAGCTACTGGGGAGGTAGAGGCGGGAAAATTGCTTGAGCCCAGGAGTTGGAGGTTGCTGTGAGTGTCATGGCACTCTACCCAGGACAACAGCTTGAGGCTCTGTCTAAAAAAAAAAAAAAAAAAAAAAAAAAGAAAGAAAGAAAGAAAAAGAAAAGAAAGAATATAATATGGAATGAACCCCCCTACCCCCCATACCTAGCAGTCAGAATTAACAACCCTTCAATTTTTTTTTTTTGAGACAGAGTCTTATTATGTCACCCTCTGTAGAGTGTGATGGCATCATAGCTCACAGCAACCTCAAACTCTTGGGCTTAAGTGATTCTTTTGCCTCAACCTCCCAAGTAGCTGGGACTACAAGTGCCTGCCACAATGCCCGACTATTTTTTTTGTTGCAATTCTCATTGTTGTTTAGCAGTCCCCAGCCTGGTTCGAACCCTCCAGCTCTGGTGCATGTAACCAGCACCCTAACCACTGAGCTATGGGGTGCCAAACCAACCCTTCAATTTTTATTTTTTATTTTATTTTATTTTATTTTTTTGAGACAGGAGCCTCAAGCTGTCCCCCTGGGTAGAGTGCTGTGGCATCACAGCTCACAGCAACCTCCAACTCCTGGGCTCAAGCGAGTCTCCTGCCTCAGCCTCCTGAGTAGCTAGGACCACAGGTGCCCGCCACAACGCCTGGCTATTTTTTGGTTACAGCCGTCATTGTTGTTTGGCAGCCTGGGCTGGATTCGAACCTGCCACCTTGGGTGTATGTGGCTGGCGCCTTAGCCACTTGAGCCATAGGCACTGAGCCTCAAGTCCCCTTCCTCTACTTGGTCATTATTATATGTCTCAGTATTTGTATTGCTATAACAAATTACTTTAGTTTGGGTGGCTGAAACAACAGACATTTATTTCTTACAGTTCCAGAGGCTGGAAAGTCCAAGATCAAGGTGCCAGCAGATCTGGTGTCTGGAAAGGTCCTACTTCATGATTTGCTGGTGGCCATCTTCTTGCTGTATCCTCACATGGCAGAAGAAGAGAGAAAGGAAGCGAGCTCTTTTAAGTCTCTCCTTATAAAAGCATTAATCCCATCATGAGGTTCTATTCTAATGACCTTCCAAAGGACCCACCTCCTAATACCATCCCACTGGGGCTTAGGGTTTCAATATATGAATTTTGGAGTATATAAACATGCAACTGATAACATCATATAATTCTTTTTTGTTAAAGAAAATTTACATATGCTCAAGTACAAATAGCTTAACTGTACAATTTTGGCAAATAGATATTCCCATATAATCAAGATATAGAACATTTCTGTTTCTACAAAAGTCCTTTCATGTTCCTTTTCAGCCATTTTCCTACCCCATTACAGACAACCACTATTCTGGTTTTTTCCTCTATACTTTTCTAGAAATTCATATTATATTAAATGAAATCTCACTATATATATATACATATATATATATATTTTTTTTTTTTAGAGACAGAGTCTCACTTTATTGCCCTTGGTAGAGTGCTATGGCGTCACAGCTCACAGCAACCTCCAACTCCTGGGCTTAGGTGATTCTCCTGCCTCAGCCTCTCGAGTAGCTGGGAACACAGGCATCTGCCACAATGCCTGGCTATTTTTTTGTTGCAGTTTGGCCAGGGCTGGTCAAACCCCTCCATATATGGGGTCGGTGCCCTACTCACTGAGCCACAGGCACCGCCCTTTTTTTTTTTTTTTTTGAGACAGAGCCTCAGGCTGTCACCCTGGGTAGAGAGCTGTGGCATCACAACTCACAGCAACCTCCAACTCCTGGGCTCAAGCCTCTACCTCCCAAGTAGCTGGGACCACAGGTGCCCACCATAACGCCTGGCTATTTTTTGGTTGCAGCCATCATTGTTGTTTGGCAGGCCCAGGCTGGATTCAAACCTGCCACCTTAGGTGTATGTGGCTGGCACCTTAGCTACTTGAGCCATAGGTGCCAAGCTCTTTTTTTTTTTTAATAAAGAAAATTGTATCTACTTAGAAGCATTCAGAATGTTAACAAAACAGCTGCAGACTATTTTTTTTGCAATTACAGAGTGGCATTCAGTTAATAGAACAACAATTATTTCGTATAAGCTGCATCAGAGACAACTGAAGATGAAAAAACTACCATCCCCATATGTAACTAATTTGTGCTGTGCATCAACACAGCTTTAAATTTCCATGCCAATTTACAACCCCCATACTGTATTAGGCAAAGTTAGTGGCTATTGAAAATACCACCAGGGCAGGGCTATCTAAAGACACATTCAGTAGTGTGTTAACTATACAAAAAAAGACACTGTACAGTTTAAAAACAAATCTCACACAGCCTTATATTTCAATTTTTTTCTTTAAAAGGAGTGAGTTGTGTACAGGGGGGTTAAATGCTTTATAGACTAGGGAAAAAAAACTGCTCTAGAACCAGCTTATTCATCATCTTTGTCTTCATCTTCCTCCCTTTCCTCCTCTTCCTTCTTTTTCTTGCTTTTTTTCAGCCTTAATGACTCCCTTTTTCACTGCATCAGGCTTTCCTTTAGCTGTATGCAGCAATATCCTTTTCGTATTTTTCTTTCAGCTTTGCAGCCTTCTTTTCATAAGGCTGCTGTCATCCACTTCTTTGCAACATCACCAATGGATAGGCTGGGATATTCTCCTTTGATTTTTGGGTGATATTAAGAACAAAACAAGAAAAAGGCCTAAGGAGGCCTCTTAGGCACATTGGGATCCCTGAACTTCTTTTTTGTTTCCCCTTTAGGAGGGATATAGGTTTTCATTTCTCTTTCATAACGGGCTTTGTCTGCCTTTGCCATATCTTCAAATTTTCCTTTCTCTTTAGCAGACATGGTCTTCCACCTCTCTGAGCACTTCTTAGAAAACTCTGACAAGTTGACTGAAGCATCTGGGTGCTGCTTCTTGTGCTCCGCCTGACAAGTTTGTACAAAGAATGCATATGATGACATTTTGCCTCTCGGCTTCTTAGGATCTCCTTTGCCCATGTTTAGTTATTTTTCCTCAGCGAGGCAGAGTCGCCCAGTGCTCGTCTGGCTCTCACTTGCCCCGGCACTATCTCTATGGAGCTCAATGTACTGCAATGTCTGTGAGAGCCAGTATATGTTCTTGTTTCTAGAACCTTTAGCTTAGAATCAGGTCTTTGAGATTCATCCTTATTGTTGTATCTATAGTCAATACATTAATGCTTAGTAGTATTCATTCCAATCTATAACACAATTTTTTTATCCATTCTCTTGTTAATGAACTTTTAATTGTTGCCAGTTTGCTGTGAAATTCCACTTCTTGTAGATATATTTTTTCATTTTTCTTAGGCATTTACCTAGAAATAGCATCACTGGGTCAAAGGGTAGGTATATGTTTATAAGAAACTGCCAAACCTTTTTCCAAAGTGATATAGCTTTTTATATTGCTAAGAAAAGAATAAAGGTTCCAGTTGCTCCATATCGTCAACAGCATTTGGTATCTTAGTCTTTTGAATTTATGCCATTCTGGTGAGTGTATGGTGTTAATCTAATTGCAGTTTTAGTTTCCTCTTTCCTGATGACTATAATTATATGAATATTTATTCACGGGGTTATTGGCCATTTATGTGTCTTCCTTTGTTCATATTTTTCACCCATTTAAGAAATTAGGAGGCCAGCCTTGGTGGCTCACGTCTGTCATCTTAGCCCTCTGGGAGGCTGAAACGGGTGGGTTGCCTGAACTCATGGATTCCAGAGCAACCTGACCAAGAGCAAGACTGTCTCTAAAAATAGCCAGGCATTGTAGGGGGTGCCTGTAGTACTAGCTACTTGGGAGGCTGAGGCAAGCCCAAGAGTTTGAGGTTGCTGTGAGTTATTATACCATGATACTACCTAGGGTGACAAAGAGAGACTCTGTCTCAAAAAAAAAAAAAAAAAAAAAAAAGAACCTTGATTTTTTTTTTTTTAAGGTAATGCTGAAATGAGATATTTATTTGAGCTTTTATTTTTAGTTTTTGAAAGCTTTAGTTTCTAGGCTTGGCACCTATAGCTCAGTGGCTAGAGTGCCAGCCACATACACCAGAGCTGGAGGGATTGAATCCAGCCTGGGCCTGTCAAACAACAATGACAACTACAACCAAAAAATGGCCGGGCATTGTGGCGGGCGCTACTTGGGAGGCTGAGCCAAGAGAATTGCTTAAGCCCAAGAGTTTGAGGTTGCTATGAGATGTGATGCCACAGCACTCTACTGAGGGTGACTTAGTAAGACTCTGTCTCAAAAAAAAAAAAGCTTTAGTTTCTAATGGGAAAAATAAAACCTGATTAAGATGCTTGAAATATTTGTGAGTTTTTACATTTTATTTTATTTTTTGGTGAGTTTTTGAATTGTGATTGTGGATGATAAGTAATGACTTAACCCTAGTTTTAGAATTTACCTAAATTATAAATTAGTTCTTTATTTTTACTTACATAATAGTATTGAGCAAGTGAACAATCTACGAGAGATACAAGCACTGAGGCGCCTGCATCCACACCCAAACATTCTTACGCTGCATGAAGTGGTTTTGTAAGTATATCTGGAGCTTGAAAAGTTATCTAAATTTGATAAAAATGCTAAATTTCTTTTTAAGAAAGAAAGCCATCATAGACATTTTAAATATTTGCTTTGTAGCTCAGAGAATAACAATTTCACTTCTTCTTACATCACATTTTTATTTGGACAGATGTGTATCTGATTCCTCCTGTGGAGATGCCTTTGTTTAGGTAACTCTATATTGTAAACACATACAAATCGTGCAGATAGTTTGTCTCTTGTAGCCAACTCAGGCTTCTGAAACCTTGAATGTAAGCTCTGAGTTACTGGGAATGCACTGCTGTATTATTCTTACTTTGTCCTTGCTAGTTACCATTTCTACACAGTCTCCTATAGCCTTTCTTAGTATAATTGATATCATTTCTGAGTATTTTAAAATTTCTCTTCTAATTATAGAATAGTTTCCAGCAGGTTTATCTACCAGTCAAGAAGGCAGAGCACAGCTTGTCCCTAGCTACCTGCCCAGGCCTGGAAGCCTCCTTCCTGGCAGCTCTTTGCTATGCTTCTAGACCTCACTGAGTCAGGGAGTCAGGCTGCAGGGTTTTAGGACCTGCTTTTCTGTGGATGATAGGGTCACTGCCCCTCTGAGAAGGAATACTTCACAGTGGAGAAGTCTAAACGGAAGCTCTAGACTTTGGGGGTCAGTTTTCAATCTTTGGGGGTCAAACAACCCTTTCACAGGCATCACCTAAATATATCCTGCATATCAGATATTTACATTATGATTCATAACATTAGAAAAATTACAGTAATGGAGTAGCAACGAAAATAAATTTATGTTTGACGGGTCACCACAACATAAGGAACTATATTAAAGGGTTGTGGCATTAGGAAGGTTGAGAACAAAGCTCTAGAGGGAGCCTGGCCTATAAGGTCAGCGAAGGAACTCCAGTCTCTGCCAGTTAAAGTCCAGTAGATTTTAATCAGAGGATGGAACAGTTTTAAACTCAAAATGAAATATCTTATCATTGCTGTATGGCTTTTTGACCTATAGTGTTCTTAGAAGTCAGTTTGGGCCAGATCCAGCAGCTGTAGTTTGCGTGTAATAGTCACAACACCGCATGTGTCTGGTGCTTTACACTTTACACTTATGAAGCCCTTATGTCCAGAATATTATGGGGGCCTCCTAGCAGCCAAGAGGCAGTGGGAGTCCTTCCAGCCAGACTGGAGGTGCCCAGAGCAGGGTGACACAGGATCTCTGCTCAGGGCTTGGGAAACTCTTTAAGGGCCTGCTTGAACTCAGGAAAAGCTGGTGGCTCAGCCAGAAGCCTCTGTTCCCACTAAGCATCAGGGTTGGACATGACATAGGAGTGGTGTGATGCATCTTTCTTTTTCCCCTGACTAGTTTTCAGGTTTTGTTCTCCCATTGTAATTTATCCCAATAGCATGGAAGTAAGTTAAAACTAAATTTGTACTCACAGGGCATGAATTAACTTTTTTCTTTTATTGTTTTGCTCACCAACTCCCCAAACTCTTTTCTTCTTTCTGCTGAAAGTTAATTTTATGTTTTCAAGACTTATCTCTTTTTTTAAAAAAAGAACATTTAGAATTTTGCTCAAAGTAGGTTTTACTAGTATTTTAAATTAATTTTACTTGAAATATTGATTTAAAAGCAAAATCTCCAGTTTCAGTATTATACTACAGTCTTTGATGTGAAAGTACCTAATGTTTATCAGAAATGTTTACAAATGAATTAAATATTTAATTATATTTTCTGATTAAGACAAGACAAAAATCATCTTAAAAACCTGCTTTCTTCTTCAGTGACAGAAAATCTGGTTCTCTTGCACTAGTATGTGAACTTATGGATATGAATATCTATGAGCTAATACAAGGTATGTAGAATAATTTGAAAGCTAATCTAAGATCCTCTTTGAGGCTTATAGTTCACATATACTTTGCTGTAGTTCTGAAAATCTTTAGTCAGGACTACTTCAAAATCATAGGCATTTTTTGGCAATCTTCTCTACTCAGAATATGGCTGTAAACAAGAAGTAAAGCCACAAGGCCCATTGAATGACCATGTGATTTGGATAAGGATGGTGCTGAAAGCGGTGGAGGCAGCTATGTGGCAGAGCACTCCCCAGGCCTGAGCTTCCCTCACTGTGGATCATGTGTGCTCAAACCCACCTGACTCTGAGGGCCACTCTTCTCCTTGGACTCTTCTGTTGCTTGATACTCTGTTCTGTGTCTCAAAAATAAGGCAGAGCTTCCTTCCAAACACTCACATGAGAGGGAATCACCTTCTATTTGGATCCTTACAAAATCTCCCGTAATCCAGAGTGCTCCTTTATCTCCTTTCTTTTGAACAGTAAAGCACTGTTTAGGAAAGTGCATTCTGAGATAACCTTGGTCAGAACGAGTTTTGGATGCTTACAGAGGTCTCCTGAGGGGACCAGGAGAAAGGGAAGAAAGGGGCTGGCCCACATTGAGTAAATGTTCCTGTGGGTCTACCCTCACAGTTGTGTCAAATTTCAAGACAGAGGAACCTTGTAAATATCACAAAGAAAGCTGATAGCATATATTCCATTTTACAAATCATATTGTTCTTGGAGGACAAATAAAACTACAACTGCCTTAGTGTCATTGGAGTGATTACTTATAACTTGGAATCATGTTATAGCAACAGCCTCATAGATGATTTAAAAACTCCTGTATTGGCTCGGCACCTGTGGCTCAAATGGCTAAAGTGCCAGCCACTTAACACCTAAGGTGGTGGGTTTGAATCCAGCCCGGGCCGCCAAAACAACAATGGCTGCAACCAAAAAATAGCCAGGCATTGTGGCAGGCGCCTGTAGTCCCAGCTACTTGGGAGGCTAAGGCAGGAGACTTGCTTGAGCCCAGGAGTTGGAGGTTGCTGTGAGCTGTGATGTCATAGCACTCTTACCCAGGGGGTCAGCTTTGAGGCTCTGTCTCAGAAAAAAAAAACGAAAAACAAAAAAAAAACTCCTATATTGTCAGAAACAATTTAAGCCAAACTGAAGATGATGAGCTATGGAAAACTTTTAGATCAATGAGCTATTTTTGTGAGGAAAACACATATGTTGAAAATACATATGAAGAGTTCAAATAAAATTATTATTTTTTTTTTTTGTAGTTTTTTTGCTGGGGCTGGGTTTGAACCCACCACCTCTGGCATATGGGGCCGGCACCCTACTCCTTTAAGTCACAGGCGCTGCTCCAAATAAAATTATTTTTATTAAGTGGGATAGTGGGGAAAAAGCAGTAATATCAAAATTAATATATTTTATTATGTGATTTAAAGTATGTAATAGTGAATTACTAACAAATAGTATAAGTAAGCCAGTTTTTCTACATCTATAAAAGTTGATGTATATAAATTGATAAATAAACTTTTGGATCCTTTTGTGAAAGTAAGACATTGCCCTATATAGGCAGTTCCTGAGTCACAAATGTCTGACTTCTGTACACCTTACACTTATGAATGGAGGCTTGTTACAGGTAATAAGTAAATGTACCTGTTCCAACTTACATGCAAACTCAACTTAAGAACAAACCTACAGAACCTACCTTGTTCATAATCTGGGGACTGCCTGTATCTGAGAAGTTATGGTATTTCTTGTAAGTTATAGGCTTTGGGGTGGGCATGGTGGCTTATGCCTGTAATTCTAGCATTCTGAGAGGCTGAGGTAGGAGGATCACTTGAGCTCAAGAACAGTCTAAGCAAGAGCAGAACTTTACCTAAGAAAATGGAAAAAATTCGCTGGGCATGGTGGAGCACACCTGTAGTCCCAGTCCTGGCTGAGGCAGGAGGATTGCTTGAGCCCAGGAGTCTGAGGTCACAATGAGTTGTAATGGATACCACTGCATCCTATCTAGAGTGAGAGACTGTCTCAAAAAAAAAAAAAAAAAGGGCTTTGTACATTTCATTCATAGGTAAGCCCCTCACTTAGTAATCACAGCTCACAGCAACCTCCAGTTCTTAAGCTTAAGCGATTCTTTTGCCTCGGCTTCCCAAGTAGCTGGGACTACAAGTGCCTGCCGCAGCACCCAGCTATTTTGTTGTTGTTGTTGTCATTGTTGTTTAGCAGGTCCAGGCTGGGTTCAAACCCACTAGCCCTAGTGCATGTGTCAGGCACCCTAACCCCTTAGCTACAGGCACTGAGCCTTAATCTTGTTTTTTTTTTTGAGACAGAGCCTCAAGCTGTCCCCCTGGGTAGAGTGTTGTGGCATCACAGCTCACAGCAACCTCCAACTCCTGTGTTCAAGCGAGTCTCCTGCCTCAGCCTCCCAAGTAGCTGGGACCACAGGTGCCCGCCACAATGCCCGGCTATTTTTTGGTTGCAGCTGTCATTGTTGTTTTGGCGGGCCTGAGCTGGATTCGAACCCGCCACCTTAGGCGTATGTGGCTGGCGCCTTAGCCACTTGAGCCATAGGCGCCGAGCCGAACAGTTTTGTGATAACCGTGTACATACCTTAACAGATAAAGTGTTGGCCACTATCCCATCTACGATGCCTTCAGTAAACGGATCGAAATGCTTGTCAGGCCTCCTCATGAACTCTGGCTTTAGTCTATAGCCACTTTTGCCATTGTATTCATACATCCCCATGTTGATCTGCATGGCCAGGTCTGAACAGCAGAGACACAAACCACATTATGAGCATGTTTATTCTAGGAGCAAGAAAGTAAGATTGCAAAGTAAGACTGTGTCACAGTCCGCTTTTGCAAGTATTCTCCTTTCCAAAAGAAAGAGCTATTCACTGTGCAAACACAGGAAACTCAGGTAAGGAAGAAATAGACCTCCAAACTCCAAACGCAGAGACCATCACTGCCAATGGATTAGCGTATGGTCAGCTTTCTCCACTTTAAACATGTTGGCGACATACAGTATGTCCCTTTTATTAAGTATTTCTCGGCCTTAATTAGAACAGTGGTATAAAATTACTTTCAGTAGTTGCATCGAATAAATCTCCAGTCTCCTCTTCAAGCACGTCTATGCTCTTCTATTTTTCTACCATGACCTATGACATTGTAATCAAAGTCGCTGTAGTAAGTCTTTAGAGACATTATTAATGAATTTCCTAGGAGTGGAATTTTTCCTAGGAGCGTCCGTAGCAATTCTGGGTCAAAAGATGTGCATAATGTAAAATCTGTTTTGAGACGTTTTACTAAAATGCCCTTCAGAAAGTTTAAACCAGTGTTTACCCCCTAAGCCATGTTTTGGACAATGGGTTTCTCCAGACCTCTCTCAGAGTCAATTCCATAGTTCTTTCTCTTCTTTTTAATTCAAAGGGGAAATTTTCTTTTTAAGAATGTGCATTTCTATTATTTATACCCTATCTAATTATACATTTTCTGTTTAAGAATGTGCATTTCTATTACTTATAACCTATCTAATTATACATTGATTCTTGCAATGAACAGAGGTTACTGGTCAAAGTTTTTCTAAGTCTCGGTCAGTGAATCAGATCACGCTTATTGCAAAATTGCAATTGCTAGGGTTGAAAAATACATCTTAAAGTTTTAAGAAACGTGGGAAGCCGTCAGCTGGTCCAGATTACATGTCACATCTCATCTCTATTTATGTGGAAAATAAGGAAGTGACGATAGAATCATTTTAAAGTTCCATGTAAAAAATAGTTTTCAGGGGCAGCGCCTGTGGCTCAAAGGAGTAGGGTGCTGGCCCCATAGGCCAGAGGTGGTGGGTTCAAACCAGCCCTGGCCAAAAAAAAAAAACCTGCAAAAAAAATTAATAATTTTTAGAGCAGAGAAAATATGTGAACTTTTCTCTTTCATTTTATTAAACTATTTTAATTATGATACCAAAAAGGAAGTAATTAATCAATTGTACTTGAAAAAAAATTGACTTCAAAGCCTAAAAAATTATATTAGCAAGTCAAATGTTCTAAAAAAGGTTGCATAGAAAGCAAGTGAAGTTTATCTTGTAAAGAAAAGGATAATTATATATCAGTAGATCTGTTAATATGATTTAGCATATTTATGCATGAAAGATGAAATGAATATATGATTATCTCAATAAATGAAAGACACTTAATAACATTCCACATAAATTCCTAAGATCCTGTTAGTCAGTGAGGATGCCTGTAAACTGCGTTAGTTCGTTAAAGAATATATTTCACAATCACAGCCAATAGCCCACCTGGGGATGGCCTCACCACAATGAAATTCTTAATCACATCGAGATACAGAGAAAAATACTGACTCTAAACTTACAAGAAATAAGACCTGGTGTTGTACAATGAGTAGGGTGACTATAGTTAACATTAACTGTTCACTTCAAAATAACTATAACTATACGTTCCTAGCACAAAGAAAATATAAATATTTAAGGCAACAGATATACTAATTACTCTGATTTGATTTTATAAATGTTTCAAATTATCACATGGGCCTTGAAAATACATATTGCCATGATGTCTCAAAAATAAAATTAATTAAAAAAGAAAAGCCATATCTTGCATAATTGCTATTAATATCTTATATATTGTTTAAAGCTTGATACCTACTTCATAAGAGCCATAACGTAGAACCTCTTGAATTAAAAATAAAGAAAGATGCTCACTGACAATACTGTTATTTCATATCATCAGTCAAAAGCAAATCAATACGACAGGGAGAAATTAGATATGATTAAATTACTGCCGTTATGTGTCTGAAAAATCCAATAAAATTTACCGCCAAGAAGCTCTTATTAACACAAGAGCTTAGGGAGATGGTTATAAATATGTAAATATAAATACCCAGAAATTATCAGTTAAAATATAATGTAAAAAAGAGAGATGTCTTCTAAAAAACCCTAGACCTCTAATGAAATTAAAATGAATGATTTTGCTGAGAGACTTAATATAAGAAAGAAGTCTTTCAAAGTGAAGCGAAAAAAATTAGAAGATCTTATTTAGATATATTCGTGACTTTAGTACGATTTTATTTTAAAAAATGGTAGCAGTTAAGAGAGAAATGACATAATACAATTAAAGTAACTCAGTTGGAGCTGGAATTCTAGTAACAATGATGAAAAAAATTAATAGCAATGAAGAAGAATTTATTTATTATGCCACTTCCAGGTATTAAGCTGTACTATGAAAAATAATATAAACAGTGAATTATCGCATACAGGAAGACGGGGGAATTCTTTTTTTTTTTTTTTGAGATGGAGCCTCAAGCTATCCCCCTGGGTAGAGTGCCATGGCATCACAGCTCACAACAACCTCCAACTCCTGGGCTCAAGCGAGTCTCCTGCCTCCGCCTCCCAAGTAGCTGGGACCACAGGCG
>CAUYQV010069688.1:0-18857 GCA_963574575.1 Galagoides demidoff
CCCCCCGGCGCCGGGCCCCCCCCCGCCCCCCCCCCCCCCGCCCCCCCCCCCCCCCCCCCCGCCCCCCCCCCCCCCCCCCCCCCCGGCCGCCGCGAGGTGGGGGGAAGGGCTCCCCTCCCAGCAGGCTAGAATCAGTTCTCTTAGCTGCTGGGCAGGGGCAGTGGCTCACACCTATAATCCTAGCACTCTGGGAGGCCAAGGTGGGTGAATCCTTTGAGTTCAGGAGTTCGAGACCAGCCGGAGCAAGAGCAAGACTCATCTCTACTAAAAATAGAAAAACTAGCTGAGTGTCATGGTGGGTGCCTGTAATCCTAGCTACTCTGGAAGCTGAGATAAGAAGATCTCTTGAGCCCAAGAGTTTGAGGATGCTGTGAGCTATGATGATGCCAGGGAACTCTACCCAGGGCGACAGAGTGAGACTTTGTCTCAAAAAAGAAAAAAAAAAAAGTGAGAATCAGTCCTTTTGATGCAGCTGAGATGTGAGGAAATGAACCAGAGGAGCAGCAGAGAGATGTCTTAGGAAGTTGCTTCTGGCCCTTCAGACACAGAGGTCTTGGAAAACTCTGTGGAACCATTCTCCAGGTCAAAAAATAGGGGCATATTCTGCATAGTCATTTTATCTAACTGTCAGAGACTTTTTTTCTTTTTTTCTCATCATTCTAGATGAAAAGACTTTTGATCGTTGAGCAGAGACTTGAAGGAGATGAGGGCATGCGGGCAGCTGGGGAAGGGTGTTCCCGGCAGGGGGACCTTAGAAAGGACCCGAGCAGGATGTGCTAGAGGCCATGAGAGGGTGGGAGATGAGGTCAGAGACCCGGCAGGATGGATCGGGTGGGGATATGTCAGCCATGGCAGGTTTCTTTCAGGGATGATAGGGAGACATAGAGGGGTTTGAGCTAATAGAGGGCTTGACTGTTCAGCATCTCAGTTCTCCCTGACTTATTCTCTGTCCCCAGGGCCAACCATGGAGAGTGGACAGCAAGTGTCTCGAAAAGCCCGGAGGCTGGGCTCCAGCCGCCGGCGTCAGACAAGAGAGCCAGCTGATGGCCAAGATGCCCCTTTGGCTCCAGAGCCAGAGTCCTGGTCTTCTCAGGCAGCTGCAGAACTGCAGGGCTTCTTCCAGGACTGTGGTGCCACAGAGAGGGGCTTTGTCACCCGTGAGGACCTGGCGGTGAGCCCAAGGGCCCCATCTGACCCCTTGAATCCCTTTTCTGCGCCTCCCAAGACTTCCTATCCCAGGAAGGCAACACTTATCTCTTGCTTCCCCTTTCTCTCATCTAAAATTTATTCACAGAAACGGCTAGGAATTTATTTATATGAACATGTAAATTACTGGTAAGGCTTTATGTGTTGCCCTCCTCCAGAAACAAGGGAAAGGATTTTAAACCAAAGAAGTGGTGTGCAAATGGTCTATAATTTAGGCCCATTGAACAGAGGTTTTTCTTGGGGAGCAGTCAGAGTCTGAGAAATAAACCATGCTGATGACTGCAAACTTCAGTGGAACATAATGCCAGACATGGTTGTGTTCCATTAAGTAGTCTTAGGCTACAGCCTAGACCAATTTTTCTTTGATTTCTCCCCATTCACTGAAAAGTGCCCATGTGGGTTACAGGCATCCCTCTGGGCCTGCTCTCTTCCCCAGATGCTGCTGTACGCTCCAGACTTTGTTCTCTCCCTATCCATCTGACCGTATAGTCCATTCCTCAGGGACATAACAATGTGTGAATAGCTGATGTCAAAATATAATTTTCAAAAAAAATTTTTAAGTGTGGCCAAATGCAGTGGCTCACACTTATAATCTCAGCATTTTGGGAGACTGAAAGGGCAGGATCACTTGAGGTCAGGAGTTCGAGACTAGCCTGGGCAGCAATATAGCGAGGACCCATCTCTCAACAACAACAAAACAAAATGAGCCAGGCCATAGCTACATGGCCTTAGCCAATTGGAAGGCCTTAGCTACTTGGAAGGCCAAGGCAGGAGGATCTTTTGAACTCTGGAGTTTAAGGCTGCAGTGAGCTATGACAACACTAGTATATTCTAGCCTGGACAATAGAGTGAGATTGTGCCTCAAAAAAAAAAAAAAAAAAGAGGAAAAAGAAAAAGACTTTTGAGTAAATATAAAGTCAACATTTGGGCTGGGTGCGGTGGCTCACGCCTGTAATCCTAGCAGTCTTGGAGGCCAAGGCAGGTCGATTGCCTGAGCCCACGAGTTTGCAACCAGCCTGAGCAAGTGCAAGACCCTGTCTCTAAAAAATAGTCGGGCTTTGTGGCAGGCACCTATAATCCCAGCTACTCGGGAGGGTGAGGCAAGGGAATCACTTGAACCCAAGAGTTTGAGCTATCATGTCATGGCACGCTACCAAGGGTGACAAAGTGAGACTCTGTCTCAAAAAATAAAATAAAATAAACATTTATCAAAGTTCTTATCTAATGAATTACTGATTAATAATTAATGAGGGAACCGGTAAGATGATTCAAAAACTATTTGAGAAACTAGGATATTTACAGGTGATTTAATGGAAAAGTGTTAAGATAAGATTGCTAAATTCAATTTTTAAATGGCCTAATATCCAACAGTCTATAAATCTGTGAGGCTGTCTTACCAGATAAAAATTATTTTCATCTCTCCTAGACAAAAATCTACAGGTTAAAAGTAACTTCAGTAAGTCTTGGACTTTTAATTAAAGATAAAATAATGAGATGAACTAAGTCCATTTCTCTAGTCTAAACAATGCTTATGTAGTCCCTGCCTCTATATAACATTGAAAGAATGTGCTATCTACTTTTTTGCCTTATTTCTAAGTTTTAAGTAATTTTTCTGGGAGAATAAATAATCTCCATAGTTTTTTCTTGATGTACAAGGTCTGACAATTATGTTCATGAATTCATCCCTGAAAAAGTACATACCTCATTGCTGAATGTCACCATGGTCACCTTCAAAATATTACCCTTGGGAAGCTGATGGCAGTGCCTAGTCCATCCTTCAAAGCAATTTGGAAACTCAATTTTGAATGGCCATCAGAGCTGTTGTCATATTACCCTTGCTGTCTTGAATATCATCTTTTCAATATTTTCTTTATCTTCAAGTAAAGTAAAAAATCATTGGGGGCCATATCAGATGAGTAGGGAGGGTGTTCCAATACATTTATTTGCTTACTGGCTAAAAACTCCCTAATAGACAGTGTTGAGTGAGCTGGTGCATTGTTGTGATGCAAGAGCCACACTCTTCTCATGCTAAGGTTTTTTGTTTTGGTTTGTTTTGTTTTTTGCAGTTTCTTTTAGCTGGGACTGAGTTTGAACCTGCCACCTCTGGCACATGGGACCGGCACCCTACCCTTTTGAGCCACAGGTGCCACCTTCATGCCAAGATTTTTGGTTAAGATTTTCCTATTTCTCCATAGATGTTTACTTGGTATTCTATACTTCTCATAGTCAGCCAATGATTTTGACATAGAATTCAATGAATTTTTCCAATGTTTTCATCAGTTCTGCTTGTTATTGGTTGCCCTGATCTCTCTTCATCAGTGATACTTTTTCTCCCCTCAGAAAAACATTTAATCCACTTGTGCACTGCCATTTTCTTCATGGTATTACCCCCATAAATTTAGACTAACATGTCTCTGATTTCACTTCCACTCTTGTCAAGTTTAACAAGAAATTTACTGTTTGTTCCTTATTCTAATTTAAGCACCAACATTCTCAAGACAGTCTACAAAAACACACACAACAATAATGAACACCACTCAGCAAGACACTGACAGATGTGGACATGAACAAAGTTGTGAGACACTGATATACCAAGGTTATGAAACCTTACTAAGTTGTTTGTACAGTGCTGTCAACATAATTGCACTGTGGCAAGTTCATGAACTTATTGCTAGAGTGTGTATAATATGAGGTTGGGCCTGGTTATTTCCATAGGTGCAGCAGGGGTTTTAACTAAACATATGGGCCTCCTTGAATTTGCTCTACAAATGGGGAAATTTACAGTATTAAGCCATTTTAACTTCTGCCTAGAAGTTTTCACATGGAATCCTAGACCAGATTTTTAAAACTTCTATAGTTTGTTTTTCTATTTAGTGACCAACTGTTCCCATTTTCCAACAACTGAAGGGACACCTGGGATGTGAGACTTTGAGTACTAAAACTGGGAAAGTTTTGGGCAAATTGGGCCTACTTGATCATCCTAAGGCTAGGAAACCAAGCCCAAGATATTCTCTCCACTAGATGTCACCTACAACACCTGTAAATTTGAGTGAATTCCTCTTTTCTTAAGGTCTCAATTTTTTTAAGTTCCCTCTTCTGTCAGGAGGCAGCTTTCCTCACCAAGTGGTTTCAGGCCAGCGTCCTTGGGGAACCTTTCAGGCACTGGCTCCATGGGTGTTCCTTAAAATGGACTTGTCACACTTGATTAAATGAGAATCATTCTATAAAATGGCATTCCAGGTAGGGCCTTGGCTGCACAACTGATTCATCCAATTATATCCTGGGAAAAAAGGAAGATAGATTCTATTGCATCTATAAAAATAACTGTATTGCCATGGGAAGTAAAGAGATTCAGAGAGTATTGGTTTCTGATTCATGGTAGGGGGGAATCAGTGAGATTTAGATACCATTTAAAATGTTTAATTTTAGTTTACAAAAGTATAATCTGCTAAATTGAGGATTAGAAACAGTTTGAGAGGAGACAGAAAGAACTTCCTCACAGATCTATTAAAGTAAACCAAGAAAAAATAATATCACCTGTATTCCAACAAATAACCAGAACTAGATTTCCTTCATCTGTTCATTCAGTGCCATTTAATTAATTTTTATCCTGCTGGATCTTGGGTAAGCTGTCTGCTTCTGAACTCAAAAGAGTCCTAGAAATCCTCAGTCTGCTAGTTCAGTCTGAAGGTCATCCAATGCCAGCTCAGAAGCTTGTACCCAAGTGAAGCATAAATAGTTCACAGAACGTGGTACAGTTCTTTTCCTCTAGTCTTTGAGTTTGCCATTCTATGTTGAAGACACAAACTGTGACCTACAGCTTATCACAAAGCCTTTAGGCAGCTGTAGAAAAGCGGAAACTTGTCTAGTAATAAGATTGACAGGCTGAGATTATTTATTACAGTACCTGATAATATCAGAATGGAGGAGAGTGACATTCTCTACCGGGCACAGTATATAACTATGTCATAAGAGCTTGATCACTATTTCCCTGAAGTTAAGAACATATTATGGTTTTTTTTTTTTTTTTTTTGAGACAGAGCCTCAAGCTATCCCGCTGGGTAGAGTGCCATGGCATCACAGGTCAAAGCAACCTCCAACTCCTGGGCTCAAGCGAGTCTCCTGCCTCCGCCTCCCAAGTAGCTGGGACCACAGGCGCCTGCCACAACGCCCGGCCATTTTTTGGTTGTAGCCATCATTGTTGTTTTGGGGGGCCCGGGCTAGGGATTTGAACCCGCCACCTTAGGTGTACGTGGCTGGCGCCTTAGCCCATTGAGCCACAGGCGCCGAGCCGAATTTTGCTTTCAACTGGCTTTCACTCATCTTAGTTTGAAGTTGTTTTTGTTTTTTTTGTTTTAATTTTTTTTCCCTTTTCTTCCTTTAGCGATTCTCTTGCCCTCAGCCTCCCAAGTAGCTGGGATTACAGGCGCCCGCCACAATGCCCAGCTTTTTTGGTTAGAGACAGGGTCTCACTCTGGCTCAAGATGGCCTCAAACCTCTAAGCTCAGGCAATTCACCAGCCTCGGCCTCCCACAGAGCTAGGTGTGAGCCACTGTGCCCGGCCATGAACACATTATGACTAGCAAAGGCACTGAGAAATCTCCAGAGTCTTCCCATAAGGCATGTGATTTCTGAAATATTTATACTAATAGCATTTTACCTATGTAAACAGCCTAGACGAGGCTGAATGTCTCTTCTGATTTGACTGTTCTTTCCATGATGCTCTTGTAACAGTGTTGAGGTATTTAACAAATATAGAGAAAAGATAGCCTAAAACGTTTCTTTTATTTTTTCCTAAATTTAAGATCTGATCTTGGAAAGGCAAAATCAGAAGAGCTGTCAGAGAAGATTTGGGTACCAGATTAAGATAGGATTGTGGCAGCCCAATAAATAGTACTTAGTTATCTAATTAACCAAAGTGACAGTAAAATAAAATACGTTGAAATAAACATAGGAGAATGAAATATGATTCCAAGAGTATTTAGTTCTTTTACAGAGGAGATTCCCTTGCTTTTTTTTTCTTTTTTAAATTAGGACAAAATAAGTTCAAACCAAAGCAGAGAAAATGATTCTGGGGAGACAGGGAATCTTTGCTATCTAGAAAGCTTATATAGAATATAAAGAGTGACTTCTTTTAACCTTGTCAGGTATTATAAATCAAGGCAAATACAATTTCCTTCCAGCAAACCCTCTAAAACCTTCTATATCCATTCAAATTTTGCCTTTCATCCTTTTTTGTGTTCTGGAATAACCAGATCCTTTCAGACAAAACCACACCCCATTTTCCTTGAAGACACAGTTGTATTCTCTATCACTATAGAGCCAAGTAAGGCCTCAAACGTCTGTAGTGATTATAAACTTTACCCAAGGTAATTAACTGCTTTCACAGAAAGAACTGAGGGAAAATAATGAGAACTCTCTTTGCAAGCATTTTAGCAGACTAGCCAAGCTCAAAAATACATATACTACAACTTTCTACAGCCACACATACCCCTAATACAACTTTAAAAAATGGTCAAGCATACATAGCATAAAATTTATCATTTTCATTATTTTTAAGTGTACCATTTGGTGGCATTAAGTATATTCACAATGTGGTACAACTGTCTCCCCATCCATCTCCAGAACTTTTTTCATCTTTCCAAACTGAAACTCCATAGCCAATAAACAATAACTCTCATTCTTCTTTCTCCTATCTCCTGGTAACTCCTGTTCTATCTTCTCTCTCTAAATGTGACCATTCTAGATCCCTCATGTAGGTCGAATGATACAGTATTTGTCTTTTTGTGACTGGCTCATTCCATTCACATAATGTCTTAAGGTTCATCCGGGTTGCGGTATGTGTCAGCATTTCTTTCTTCTGTAAGACGAAGTGCATAGTGATCACCCATCACAGTTTGTCCATTCATCTGTCAGGAACAGTGGGTTGCTTTCATCTTTGGCTACTGTGGACAATGCTGCTGTGAATATGGGCGTACAAGTATCTGCGTTCCTGCTTTCCCTTGCACAACTTTTTTAAATGGCTAAAGTGAATTAGCTTATTAACAAGTATGAATAAGCAGTAAAAAGATATAAACTTAAAAATTATGCTTAGCAATCAATGTTTCAGCACTAAAGTTTTCTTCGAAATTATCCAAGTAGCCAAAACTTATTTATTAATTAACATAACAATATTAACTCAGATTTTTTTTTTTTTTTTTTGGCCAGGGCTGGGTTTGAACCCACCACCTCCGGCATATGGGGCCGGCACCCTACTCCTTGAGCCACAGGCGCCACCCCAACTCAGGTTTTTTAAAGTTATCTAAGGATCTTGGAGATTGTGTTTAAGGTGACACATTATAAAATATAATTACTGTTATAGAAAATTTATTTATTAGAATAATGAGTCAATTTGAACACAAGTTTACATTTTTATAATCTTAAACATATGTAAAAATAACATCAGCTTATTTGAGCCATAAGCCAAAATGAGAGGTGTAGAAAATTCAGATTAATTAGTTTCTTCACAAAAACAAAATACAGATATCTTATAAAAAATACAATGTAAACTTAACACACAGCAGATAAAAGACAGCTATTATTTGTGTTTTATAAGTAAAAATTATTAAACTAGTCTGATTTGTCTAAAAATTCACCTTAATTATATGAACCTAGCTCCTTAAAAAAGTTCTGAGCTAGCAATTTCTGTAAGAAAGATTTTTATTTTATTTTTTATTTTTTGGAGAGAAGGTCTTGCTCTGTCTCCTAGGCTGCAGTGGCATGATCATAGCTCACAGTGGCCTCCAATCCCAGGGCTCCAGTGATCTCTCTATCTCAGCTTCCCATGTAGCTGGGACTAGGCCTGAACCACTTCTGGCCAATTTTTTTTTTTTTTCGGTAAAGATGAGGACTTGCCATATTACCCAGACTGGTCTCAAACTCCTAGACTCAAAGGATCTTCCCACCTTGAGTCCCAGAGTGCTGGGATTACAGGCATGAGCCACTTTGCCAGACTGCTGACTTAGATTTTTAAAAGCTAGCTAATGTTTAACAGGCCAATAATCTTTGGAGTTATTTGTTACATTAGACAAAAATTATTTACATCTCTCCTAGACAAAAGCTATAGGTTAACATGTGGGGAAATGGGGATGGCCGAAGACAAGTACATCTCATTTTAGAGGGTGGTGCAGAGTTGTCCCCAGTGGGAACAGCCATCTAGCTTACCACTTCCTTCCAGATGGCCAGGTTCAGCTTCCTGGGCAGCGAGGAGGAACCAGAGATGATCTTCAACTGGGTGGATGTGGAGCAGAAAGGACGTCTCTCCCTTGAAGAATTCAGCTCTGGACTCAGTATGTCTGTCCTGGAGGGCCTCCGGGGACTTCCTGCACAACCAGGCACTCTTGTGGTGTGTCCTGCACAGGCCAGGCTGAGTTGTCAGGAAAGGGGGCCTCTTTCACTGCCAGGGGACCTTCACAGCATGCCCGAGAGCAGTTCAGGGCACTTCCCTGAGCGTCCCCTCCTCCAGAGAGGCCTCCAGGCTTGCTTTCTGACCCTCCCTTGTCTTCTCCCAACAAAAATCTTCTTTTAAGTGAGAGGTTGAACATCTCCCATTCTTGAAACCACAGGTCTTGTTTCCATCTGAGGAAGGTCATATTCTGGCTTTGGTTGAGGGATTCTAGGCCCCAGAGAGCAGCAGAGGGTGATAGTCCCAGGCACTGAGTGGGAATATCAGTGGCCCAATGGGCAGGGCCATTTCAGCGCCTGCCTCTCAGTATGAATTGACAGGCCTTAGAGAGCCCAAGCTGGTGGGTCACTATACTCCCAATGATACTTTCAATGAAGGAAGAATCTCTGGCCCTGGGAAAGGAAAGTGCAGTGTCCTTGCAGAGCTCCTGCAAGATGCAGCTCAGCTTTCAGTGTCCACAAAGCCATCCAGAGTTCTCTGGCCGGCCCAAAGTTTGGAGGATGACAAAGAGGGAAGCCAGGAATCTGTATTTACAGGTAGGGCCCCCCTGGAGGTGGTTGCTCCAATTCTGGTGATTGAGAAGCTGAGAGTGGGCAGGAGGAATCAGGGATGGCAGGTGAGGCACAGAGGGAACATTGCTGTCCATGCAGCCCGAGAGGGCCATCTTCACACCTGACTCTAATAATGCCCCCCATGCCAGGGACTTCCCAGAGCCTGTAGTGCAAACTCTAACCCCCTTCCTAGGGCCTGCAGAGCTTGCACCACCCAGACCCTGCAAACCTCCTAGGCTCACTCAGTGCCGCCCACCCCTTCAGTCTTGCCAACCTGGCTCTTACCTTGGGGTCTTTGTATATGTCATTCTCTCTAGCTGGTTAGTATGCACTCTCTGGAAATCCACATTCCTTTTTGTTATTCACATCTCAGTTTCAATGTCACCTCCTTGGGACACTCCTAACCACTCCATCTAAAGTGGATCCTCTCAGTCTCTCAATGGACATTACTGTTTATTCCTTTAGTTCACTTAGCAAATTTGCTTGAAAGAAAGAAGGAGGGAGGGAGGGAGGAAGGAACAAAAAAGGAGAAAGAAAAATCCTTTTCAACTCTTGCTAGAATCTTTCCTCCATGAGGACAGGGATTTGGGCTAATTTTGTCACCAGCACATAATAGATGCTCAATAAATAGCCCTCAAGTGCATGAACAGTCTGTTGACCACTAATGCAATTGCTGTGTGACTTCCAGCAAGTCTTTTGGCATCTCTGGGCCTCAGATGCACCTCTGTGAAATGGGTGCACCTCTACTCAATGTCTACCTTGAGTAACCTCCTGAGGCAGATAATGAGGAATGTATGAAGGTGACCCAGTATAACTGACTAGCACAGACCTAACTACTTCCCCAAGGGTGGAAGCAGGGCTGGGTAGGAGGCCGGGGGGTTGGGCCCACCCCACTCTGTTCTCTTCCATCTCACAGAAAACATCTTTGGCTCCAGCCAGAGTTCCCAGAGGCTCCGCAGAAGGAGACCATTGCCCTCTAAGCGGGTATCTGCTATCACCAGCTTTCCAGCACTGGAGGAGGTTGATGCTGAGGAGAAGGAGGCATTCCTTGCCTTCATGGAGCAACTGGGGACCAGCCCCCTACTTCCTGAGTAAGGCCTGTGTGGCGTGTTGTGGAGAGGGGCTCTCCTGGACACAGCCAGGCACAGATACTGGTTTGACCATTGGCTAGCTGTGTGACCACTGGCAAGTGTCTGACCTCTGACCTCTGTTTCCCTGGATGCAGAATGAGCAGAAAAGCTGTCATGGGATTAAAACCTGCTTACAGACTCAGTGTCCGTAGCTCAGAGGGTAGGGCGCCAGCCACATACGTACAGGGGCTGGCAGGTTCGAACCCAGCCCAGGTCTGCCAAACAATAATGACAACTACAACTAAAAAACAGCCGGGCATTGTGGTGGGTGCCTATAGTCCCAGCTACTTGGGAGGCTGAGATAAGAGAATTGTGTAAGCCCAAGAGTTGGAGGTTGCTATGGGCAACATAGTGAGACTTGGTCTCAAAAAAAAAAAAAAATGATGGTGCCTGTGGCTCAGTAAGTAGGGCTCCAGCCCCATATACCAAGGGTGGTGGGTTCAAATCCGGCCCCGGCCAAACTGCAACAAAAAATAGCCAGGTGCTGTGGTGGGTGCCTATAGTCCCAGTCTCAGCTAGGGAGGCTGAGGCAAGAGAATAACCTAAGCTCAAGAGCTGGAGGTTGCTGTGAGCTGTGACGCCACAGCACTCTACCGAGGGTGACAAAGTAAGACTCTGTTTCAAAAAAAAAAAACCTGCTTACAGAATTCTTCTCACCCCTGCACCCTCTCTGCCTCGTCTGCCCTGTAAGGTGGCTCTCCTGAAGAATCACCAAGTTGAGCTAGCAGCCTCCCAAGGGTACTCAAATTCTTAATACTACCAGAGTCCCTGAAGGTGCTGTTCTTAACTCAAAAGAGGTTCCCATGATGGGGTGATTTGAGGATGGTCAAGCCCTGAGTTGAACAGGTTTGGGGATAGGAGGGCATTTCCTCCAATCTGTCTCAGGCTCTGGGATTGTCTCAGGTTCACTCATGTTCAGAGAAAGGGAACTAGGCCTGAAAACTTTCCCCTCCTCATCCTCCAGCCCCTCCAGGGTCTGCTAGAGCCAACAAGGGAGTCACTCTGCCTGTCTGTCCAGCTTTGCTCACTCGCCCAGCAGTGATCTGGGAGGGCAAGATCCCTCACGTTTGGCTCAGGCAGGCAGGGTGGGACTTAGGGTATGGCCTGATAGGGCAAGGGGTGGGGAGCCATTTACAAACTTGGCAGTTTGGCCTGGGCTCAGCCCTTTGGCATCTGTCTTCATGACTTAATTAAGTCCATGTGAAAGCAGCATTCACTGAGTGCCAACTGTGTGCTAGGCCCCAAGCTGGTGCTTTCATAGAGCATGTCTCTCATTCCCACTGACCTTGCCAGGTAAGTATCAGCCTCTCCATTTCACAAATGAGCCCAGAGAGGGCATGGAGACAAGTGATGAGGTGATGGGGACTATGTGACAGTGCTAAGACTGAGCAAAGCTGGACAGAATGGGAAAAGAGAGAAGGTAGATGGAAGCCTTGAGCCATTAGGCTCCCAAGTCCCCCACCCCACTATTAATCACTGAATCATAAAGAGATGGAGTGGTGTGAGGGTTCAAGAAGGAAGAGGGCACATTTGGGAACAGTTCCTAGAGGAGGTGGCATTTGAGTTGCACGGGGTATCAATGGATTTTGTGGCCTAGGTGCCAAAGTCCCTTGGACTGTTGCCATTGAAACAGCAGTGAGGCTCCCCCTGCTTCTTGATCCCACCTTGTATCACATCTCTGGCTCCCCTCCCTTCCCCAGGCAGACGGAGATCTGGCAGCTATGGGGTAAGCTACGGCAGGAGGAGCCCCAGCTGGCAGGCAACCTGGCAGACTTTCTAGCCAAGATGACCAGCCGCCTGCAGGAGGCACAGGCTGACAAGGAGGCTTTGGAGCAGACCCTGAGGAAGTGAGTGGGGTGTTTGGCCCATAGCAGGTGCAGCCAGAGGTGTGCAGCCGGGCCTGGGAGATGAATGGGGCTGAGCTGAGCTGGAGGAAGAGGCGGCTGAGGGGACCTGTTGAGGAGGATAGAGTTGGTCTGTTAGCAGGAGTGGGAATGGCAAGTGTATTTTGGTGCTAGGCCACTGTGGTGCCTGACTCCAGGGGTGGCAAATACATAGATTGCTAGAATGCAATGCGTGTGGTGACCCTGGTGTGGGTGAGGGTACAGCTATACCAGAGGGTCTGAGTTATGGGGGCAGAGGGATGGTGGCAGAGGAAGTGGAGACAAGTGATGAGGTGATGGGGACTATGTGACAGTGCTAAGATAACTGGCAATGGTTATAGGAGTCAGCATGGTGAGAAAGGGGGACTAATGTCAAGGTCATGTGAGTCATGGAATTGTTATTAGAATGACAGGGGTCAGTCACTGCTAGAGGTGCGAGATGAGCAGTAGGACAGACTCCAAACCCAAGCCCAGATCACCCCTGCCAGCAGCAGAGTCCCAGAGGTACTAATGTGCTGCCTGGCCCTGGCTTCTACCCCTTCCAGGCGAGACTCTGACCACCAGCGTGAGGTCCAGCAGCTCTATGAGGAGATGGAGCAGCAGATCCGCCGGGAGAAGCAGCAGCTGCAGGCTGAGGTGGGCTCCTGCTGGCAGCTCCCCCCAGGACCACTCCACTGGCTGTGTAGTGGGGGTAGGGATTGGCCAATGTGGGATGGCAGGAGGCTGCTGGGGTGGATCCTTTCCCTTTCCCGAGTAGCTCCTGTTCCCTAGAGAGATGGGGTGGGCAATGTTGAGCCTGGCCCCCTTCCCACCTCTGCCGGGCCTTTCTGTCCCCCAGAGCTGGTTCTTCTATTGTCTAGGGCTCGGTTGCCACAATCCAGGCCCAAGCTGGGGGTGCTGCTCAGAGAACCCTTCTTGCTGGGGCATCCTGGCCCCTGCACCCCAGGCCTGGGTGTAGGTAGAGTGTGGGAAGAGCTGGCCTAGTCTGGCTGCAGTCTGCAGGGCAGGGGCTGAGCCTGTCTACTCCACAGAGTGACTCTCGGGGCCTGGCCCTCAGCTCCCAGATGCAGAAGGCCCTGGAAGCCAAGGAACATGAGATGCAGCAGCTGGCTGAGGGCCACAGGGAGGTGAGTGCTGGGGCCTCCCAGGAGCCCACTTCTGAAGGCTGCAGGACTCTGCCACCCCTCTCCTAGACCTGCTGTCAGGCTGTCTGACTGCAGCTGATATGCCTGAAGCTTCCATCTAACCCTGAGGATTCATTGGGCTGGTCAGGCTCCCATAAGAGAGCAGCCCTCTGGGAAAAAAGTGTTTTGGGCCCTTTTCTGAGATGAGGCCAGGTAGTACTGTGGGAGCACTGAACTGTGAATCAGAAGGTCCTGGGACAAATCCCTGGTGTTTTAAGAGCTGTGCAAAACCTACAGAAATAACTTGTCCTAGCCTCAGTTTCTCCATCTTTAAAGTGGGGATAGCCACATCCTCTGCACCTCCAGGGTTAGTTGTGTCACATGAGCTAATGGGAAAGCATTTTGAGATCCGACACAAGGTGTCAATGTTGCAGAGGCTTGGTGGCTGGGAATTTGGTGTTCAACTCTTATCTCTACTGTCAGCTAAGTGACCTTGGGCTGATTTTTAATATTTTTGAGCCTTGGTTTCCTCATCAGAGAAATGGAGATCAGAACTCTCTATTAAAAGGCTGCAGGCCAGGTGCGGTGGCTCATGCCTGTAATCTTAACACTCTGGGAGGCCAAGGCAGGTAGATTGCTTGAGATCAGGAGTTGAGACCAGCCCGAGTAAGAGTGAGACTAAAAATAGAAAAACTATCTGGGCGTTGTGGCAGGTGCCTGTCATCCTAGTAACTCAGGAGGCTGAGGCAAGAGGATTGCTCAAGCCCAAGAGTTTGAAGTTGCTGTGAGTTATGACACCATGTATGAAACATCTACTATATGTGTGGGCACTGTCTTGGGCTCTTGTCTACCCAGGGCGGCAGAGTGAGATTCTGTCTCAAAAACAAATAGAAGACTGCTGTGAAAATTAGGGGTACTATATGCAAGGGCCTAAGACAGGGCCCAGCACATATAGTAAGTACTTTATACATGGGTCATTATGAAAGTTTTGAGATAAACTAAAATCAAGAAACATAAAATCTGCACAGACAGAAAAAGATGAAGCCCTCCCAGCACACCGATAAGCCAAGCAAGTTGAAACTTGCACAGGTAAATCAGACTGGACACTGTCAACTGTTTCTTAGAAGCGAAATAATGGACCATAACACAGCCTGTCTCAAAACTTTCATAGTGACCTATGCACAACACGGTTGTTCTCGTCTGAATTTGACCTAGCTTCCCGCTTAGGGTCAGATTATCTGCTGCCCTGACTCGGCAGGCCTCGTAACCTGTAGTCACTTTTGGTTGGAATTGTGGCTAAGTTTTTGGGCCAGAGACTCTGCCCCACTATTTGTCTCTTCCTTCCTCAGCTTGCAGGCCACTGACTTTGCTAAAATCATCACTGTTGTAACCAGGGCAACCAGCATCCCTGCAGCCCTGGGCAAGGTCCTCAGACCCTTTCCCACCACTACCATGGATGGTCCTGTCACGAGGTCTTCCCCTTTTCACTAGGGCTGATTTCCCAAGGGTCTCCTTGGAAATTGAGGCAGAGCCCCTTCTCCCAAGAGAACAGCTTGGGCTTTCCTGATGAGGCCATTTTATCCTGTCCCCTGCGGAAGTGAAGCTCCTCCCCTCCAGACCACTCATTCCTTCACCCCACAACTACTGATCAAGCCCCTGCTATGTGCCAGGCACTGTTCTAGGTTTTGAGGAACATGATAGACACATACTCCTGCCCATGGAGTTACCACCTAGTCAAGGAGATGGGTGATAAGACAGAGAAATAAAATATGTAACAGCTGAAAAAAATAAATCAATTGGGAGTTAGTGATAAATGCTAGGGAGAATAAAGTAAAACAGGGAAGGAAGATGGAAGGGCTGGGGGCGAGTGGAATGACAGCTGAAATGAATTGATGAGTCCAGGAGGGCCTCACTGAGATGACATTGGAATAAAGACCTGAAGAGGGCAGAGATGAGCCAGGAGCTATTAGGGGCAAGAGCATTCCAGGCAGAGGGAACAGCAAGTGCGAAGGCCCTGAGGTGGGAATGTGCTGTGATTGTTCCAGTCACAATGGGAGGGGTGGAGCTGCTGAGAAGGCTGTGCAGGGCCTTTGGGGCCATCGTGAGAGGGCTGCCTTCCACTTCCATGCTCAGGCAGCTCCCGGCTCTGGGTCTTGTGAGTTGCTGTTGGATCAGGAGCTCCCTGCAGACCGATGGGGCTCAGGGACCAGCAGCCCTTGCAGGGTTTTGAAGAGAGGAGGATGTGATCTGATTTAGGTTTTGGGCCTTTGTGGTGCTGGCAGTTTATGTTTCTCACACATTCCCTCTTCCCTATTCACTATTTCAAATGTCTCTTCTGAGTAGGAGGTAATGGAGCCAGTTAGGCCAATGAGGATAACCACCTCTTCCTACTCCTGATTTAGGCTGGGTTTCCCAGGAGCCTGGGTGGGAAGTGGGTCTCTGTGTCCCACCGTGGCCCTAGGAGGCTTCTCCCCCTCCTCACCCTCTGCACACTCTGCAGCTGGAGGCCAAGCTCCACCACCTCAGTAGCACAAAGCAGGAAGCCAACTCGGAGAACCAGCAGCTTCGGGAGGCCGAGCGCGACTTGGCTGGGCAGCTAGAGGAGGTGCGGGGACGGCTGCAGGTGACCAGGAAGCACCTAAATGCCGCCAGGGGCCGAGTGTCCTGGCAGATGGAGGAGGAAACAAGGCAAGTGGCTGCCATCCCTGGACCAGGGTGGACACCAGGAACTTCCTGGAAGAAGGGTGTGGGGCTCAGTTCTCTAAGGCTCTGGTTAGCACACAGTACATATCCCACCTCCCTCCTTAAACCTCTCAACAACTCTGCCAAGCTGGGATTACCATGCCTATTTCTCAGATGAGGAAACTAAGGTGCAGAAAAAGGAGACCTGTGCCCAATGTCACACAATTGGAGCTAAGACCTGCACGTGTGTGTGCGCATCCATACACACATCCATAGGGTCTAGTGCAGGCTGGACCTCTGGCAGGGGCTCATTCTGCTTGTTATGGCTCAGAGGAGTGGGACAGGCCAGAAGGTCAAGGAAGGCTTTTTGGAAGTGAAGCTTCACATGGGTCTGGAGGATGAGCAGGACTCAATGTGTGGGAACAGTGAGGTACACACACCAGGTGACAGGACTGTCTGAGCAAAGTCTTGGAGGAGGGCCTGCCCAGGCTGTGCAATGGATGATGAGGGATACAGGTGGGACTGTGTGTGACACCTCTACTGCCCCTCCCCTCACCTCCCTGCTTCCTTTCTAGTGTCTCCAGAGCAGGTGAGATGGCCCAAGGCCCTCAGGCTATCTCCCCTGAGGAGGCTCCTCTGCCCAGGCTGTTTGGGGACCATGAGGACTGGGGTCAGCTCCTGAGCAGCATCCACAGCCCTCCACACACAGCCCTGCAGCTCTCCTGGAGCCCACCCCCCACCCCAAGAGCTGCATCAAGCCCTCAGACACCTCGTGTGGTCAGGCAGATCTCCATCTCAGAGCCACACACTTCGCTATTTGGTCAAGAGCCATCTTCAGACCCTGATGGGGCTCCAAGGAGTCCCCCCAGGGTGACTTCCAGCACCAAGAATGGGAAAGGAGTGGACCCAGAAGGACAGGATGTCAACCCAGAGCAGCCTGTAGAGAACCCTCACAGCCCAGACCCCAGCGAGGAGCCAGAGTCTAGACCCAAGGGCCACTTCCTCTGGGATATCCCAGGAGCTGGGGAGTCAGGAAGCCTGGTGGCAGCTGCTCTGAAGGTGCTCACTCCTTTGGAGGGGGAACCACCTCCCCATGTGAACTCTCTTCTTTCTCGGGACCAAGCTGGGCCCAGCAAACATTCAGACACAGATGACAAGGGTCCTGGGCCTGACCCTGCCCTAGCCAAGCCACCCAGGCAGATAGAGGTCCTCCATCACAACCTGTACGCCACTGGTTCTGAGTCAGGGGCGGGAGCCCAAAGGGCCAGAACCCTCATACTAAAGCCAGCTGGACTTTCCCGGGATCTGGAGTCTGTGAGTCAGGATCCCACAGAGGACCTGGGGCAGGGCAAGCCGGGCCTGGCTGTGCAGGAGGCCCAACCCGAGGAGCTGAGAGAAGGTCCTGGCCAGAGTCTGGAAAAGGAACCAAAGGCTGAGGAAGGAAAACAAGTGGACAGGGGTGAGCAGGACTTTGGTTTAGAGCAGTCAGCTGAGGCTCATGGTCTGCAAACTGGGCCTTCAGGACTCCTCCAGCAAGACACACAGCCGGCTCCTCTCACACCTGACTCACCACAGACAGGACCAGCAGCCTCTGCTTTTGGAAAACCATCACCTCCAAGGGACTCTCCTCCCCTCTCCTCCATGGGGGCTTGGCCTGGGGCTGCAGCAGTACTCCAGGAGCCCACACAAGCCATGTCCACTATCATAGCTGAGCTGGAAGCCCAGCCCAGCCCCCAACCCATGACTGCTCACTCAGAAGAACAAGGCCCCCCTCAGTCCAGGGAGCCAAGGGCAGAGAGGAGGCCTGAAGATCTAGGGACGGGCTCCAGGGAGGCTGAGCTGACCCCATCCCTCGGGGACCCCATGGCCAATCAGCCTCAGGCCAACCCTGATTACCTCTTCCATGTCATCTTCCTGGGAGACTCCAATGTGGGCAAAACATCTTTCCTGCACTTGCTACACCAGAACTCCTTTGCCACTGGGATGACAGCTACTGTAGGTAAGGTACCAGCTGGGGAGGGCTGCAGGGAGTGAGGGGAGACCTGAGCCAGGGCCAACAAGCCGGAGCAGGCCCAGAGCAAGCCACCCCCAGGAAGCCGAAGCTGCAGGTTCTGCCCTGGCCACAGGCCTGCATTAGACATTATTTTACATGGGCATAGTCTTACTATTTCACTAATTGTCTCTAATTACAGGTAATTTGCTTTTTCTGCATTGATCTGATTAGCTTATAATGTGCTTCATCAACAAAGCACCCTGAAATTTAGGTGCCAGTGCTAGTTGGTAGTGAAAACAAGCAAGTCTCCACCCACGTGGCCTGTGGGCAGGCCACTGCAGGGTCAGCCTGGCTGGATTTGCTCATGACTAGCTCCAGGCCAGGCAGCCATGCTCTGGCAGGAAGTCACCTAGGGCAAGTCGAATATTTTACATAGATGTATCTATAGAATGTGGTAAGTTAGGAACCTAAGTTCCTGAGTTCAAATTCCAGCTCTGCCACTTCTTAGGTATATAAACTTGGGCAAATTATTCAACCCCTTCGAGTCCCCAAATCCTCATCTGTATAAGGAGGACAATGGCAGTGCCAACTTCCTAGAGTGGTTTGTAAGCATTAGTTAAGTTAATATATGTCAAGCTCTTAGAATAATATCTGGCACATAGTGAGTGCCAGATAAATAACAGTTATTAATATTGTTGTTGTTAAATTCTTTTTTTTTTTTTTTTTTGAGATGGAGCCTCAAGCTATCCCCCTGGGTAGAGTGCCATGGCATCACAGCTCATAGCAACCTCCAACTCCTGGGCTCAAGCGAGTCTCCTGCCTCCGCCTCCCAAGTAGCTGGGAC
>CAUYQV010069690.1:0-39846 GCA_963574575.1 Galagoides demidoff
TAAAACAATAACTGAGAAAATGACATGAAGGCTGTGTTGATCAGTTTGATGGAAGTATTTCGGATTGCATGTGAAAACCCCACACTGTACCCCAGAAGTGCATTAATGTACATAGTTACCATTCAATAAAAAAAATTAAAAGAAAAAGAAAGAAAAGACAAGCCCTCTTTTACTCTTCCTACCTCCAATCTCCCTCCCAATTTTTGTGCTTTATATTATTTTTATTTTGTCAGAATTTGAGACATTTACATAAACCATAATCCTCCCATCACTTTCATCTTAGATATACATTTTAACGGATCCCACGCTCACAGCTAAGCCTTCTACCACTGTTTCTCCATTCTTGAGATCTTTCTCTTGATTCACTCCTTTCCCACATTACTTGTTTTTGATGAAGGAAAATGTATTTTTATAAAATAGATTAGAACGTTTGTAATATAATGTAAATAATGGAAGTTAGGTAAATGTAATTGTGCCTTTAGTGGGAGTCAGGGGAAACATAATCTGCTTAGTCAACTCAAACTTTAAAATACCAGAGACACAATTTGTGGGAGGACTTGCTGTGCCCTCTGAGCCAGGAAGCCATGCAGAAAACTCCAGGGGTTGACAGAGAGGCCTTCTAAGACCGAGTTAGGCTCCAAATCAGGGGGAGGGGAGATATCATCTACATCCAACCTTTAGATGCGCCCAGTTAGGCAGCAAATGCCTCTAGAAGCAAAAGGGATCTGAGAGCCTGCCTTGGCATATTAATTATTCAGAGACAAGAAGGGGTACCTGTTAGGGGTGATTGGTCTTCTCATGATGGCTTTTCTGTTCAGACACTTAAAAGTTACCCCAGACTCAGCCTATAAAAAGAGGAAGATGCCACTTGCCTCTCTAGAAGTGACTCTATTCATGTCTTCCCTAATTAGATGAGGAGGCATCCCACCCTTCACCCCACATTGCACAGGTCAGAAACATTACCTCCCTCTCTCCTCCATCCTCTATCCAATCCACACTGGTCTTTCTCTACTGTCACTATCTAACCAGTATTATTTCTTAGGGGTACAAGTTACAGTCCCTTTTCAGTCCACTCTCCAAAATGCAGACACCTACCTATGAAACAGCATTTGCCCAACTAAATGGTCTAAGGAAATTTTTATGTTGTTACGAATGTTTTACTCTAAAAAGGTATATTTCTCGGTTTCCTATAGAAGTAAAATCATATGAACAGGAAACCAGATTTAGAGTCTAGACCAGGGTAGTGAAGGGACAAATAGTAATTATTCTCAGCTTTGCAGACCTTACAGTCTCTGCTGTTGTAACTCAACTCTGCCATTGGCAGCTGTGCAAAAGCAGCCAGACACAATATGGAAATAAATGAAGGCAGCTGTGTCCCAATAAAACTATTCATAAAAACAAGGAATTAACAACAATTCTTCTCAAATTTGTCCAAAAAATAGAAAAGGATGGAAAACTTTCTAATGCATTCTATGAGGCCAATAAAGGTCTAATATCCAGAATATATAAGTAATTCTTTTTTAAAGTAGATTTGGTAGAGTACAAGTTGAATTCCACTATATGTATATATTGCATTGTGGTGGGGTCTGGGCTTTTGGTGCAGCCGTCACCTAAGTAGTGCACATTGTATTCCATACCTGCTTTTTCATCCGTCCCCACCTCTCATCTTCCCCCCATGAGTCTCCAGTGCCCACTTCACCACTCTGTGTGCCCTTGTGTAGCCATAGTCTAGCTCCCACTTATAAGTGAAAGTGTGTGGCATTTGTTTTTCTGTTCCTGAGATACCTCACTTAGGATAATGGCCTCCAGTTCCATCCAACTTGCAGCAAAAGACATTTCATTTTTTCTTATTTCTGAGTAGGACTCTATTGTATATACATATCTACTCGTCAATTGATGGGCATTTTAGTTGATTCCTTATCTTTATAATAGTGAATTACAAATGAATACAGGTATTTTGTTCATGTAACAATTTCCTTTCCTCTGGGTAGGTACCCAGTAGTGGGATTGCAGGATCAAATGGCGGATCTACTCTTAGTTCTTTGAGAAATCTCCCTATTTCCATAGAGGTTATACTAATCTATATTCTCATCAAAAATGTTTAAGTATTCTCTTTTTGCTGCATCCATGCTGCCATCTATTATTTTTTGACTTTTTAATAATGGCTATTCTATAAGATAGTATTGCATTATAGCTTTAATTTTCATTTCCCTGATGATTAGTGATGTTGAGCATTTTTCATGGTTTTGGCCATTTGTAGATCTTCTTTTGAAAATGTCTGTTCATATAATTTGCCCACTTTTTAATGGAGTTGTTGTTTTGTTTTATTTTTTTTCCTTGCTGAGTTGTTTCAGCTCCTTATAGAGTCTAGATATATTCTTTGTTCTTTGTTTGTATAGAACATTCTATACGTTCTTTGCTGGACACATAGTTAGCAAATATTTTCTCCCATTCTGTAGGTTATCTATTTACTCTGTTGATCATTTCATATCATATCATCAGCAAACAGAGATAATTTGACTTCCTCTTTTCCAATTTGGATGCCTTTTATTTGTTTCTCTTGTCTGATTACTCTGGTTAGTACTTGATGAGTAGAAATGGTGAAAATAGGCATTATTTTCTTATTCCAGTTCACAGAGAGAATGTCTCAAATTTTTCCCCATTCAGTGTATATTAACTGTGGGTTTATCACTTATAGTGCTTTTTTTTTTTTTTTTTTTTTTTTTTGAGACAGACTCTCACTCTGTTGACCTGGGTAGAGTGCTGCGGTGCCATAGCTCTGAGTAACCTCAAACTCCTGGACTCAAGTGATCCTCTTGCCTCAGCTTCCCAAGTAACTGGGACTACAAGTGCCCACCACAAGGCCCAGCTATTTTTAGAGATGAGGTCTTATTCTGGCTCAGGCTGGTATCCAACTCCTGAGCTCAAACAATCCAGCCTCCTCAGCCTCCCAGAGTGCTAGGATTATAAGCATGAGCCACTGTGCCTGGCCCTTGCCTTTTATCATTTTGAGATATGTTCCTTCTATGCCACGTTTTTGAGCATTTTTATCATGAAGGATGCTGGATTCTTATCAAATACTTTATATGTATTATTGAGATGATCATATGGTTTTTGTTTTTAATTCTGTTTATGTGATGAATTACATTTATTGACTTGCATATGTTGAACCATCCTTGCATCCCTGGGATAAAACCCATCCCAACTTGTGGTGAATTATCTTTTTGGTATGCTATTGAATTTGGTTTGCTAGTATTTTCAGAATACATAAACAACTCTTTCAACCCAACAAAAAAAGACAACCCAAATAATAAATGGGCAAAGGAATTGAATAGACATCTCTCCAAAGAAAATGTTCAAATGACCAACAAGCACATGAAAAGTTATTCAACATCATTAGTCCTTAGGGAAATGTAAATCAAAACCAAAACACCACTTCACACCCACTAGGGTAGTTATAATTTTAAAAAGAGGGGGAATAATAGTGTTGGCAAAGATGTAGAAAAACAGGAACCTTAACATTGCTGGTAAACCTTTACATTGTTAAAAATGTAAAATGGTGCAGCAGCTGTGGGAAATAGTTTGATGGTTCCTCAAAAAGCTAAACATTCAACCCAGTAGTTCCACCACCAGAAATATGCCCAGAACAGGACTCAAATCAATACAGACATATACATGTACATAGCAGTACTATTCACAATAGATAATAAGGTAGAAATAACTCAGATGTTCATCAACCAAAGGATGGATAAACAAACCGTGACATATACATACAATGAAATATTACTCAGTCATAAAAAGGAATGATGTACTCATTCATACTATAATGTGGGTCACCTCAAAAACCACTTTATGCCAAGTGAAAGCAGCTATATACAAAAGATCACATGCTGAATTTTATTGCTCTGAAATATCCAGAATCTCCATGGAGATTGGTGGTTTTCAGGGCCTGAGGATGAGAGGGGAGTGTAGCCTCTCTGCTTAATAGGTAACAGATTTCCTTTTGGGGCAATGAAAATGTTTTGGAATTCAACAGAAGTGTGGTTACACAACATTGTCAGTATACTAAATGCCACTGAGTTGGTCATTTTAAAAGTTATATGCATTTCACCTCAATAAAACTAAAAAATTAATTTATAAAAATAAGGGTAGGTCAGATTTGGCCTAGGGGCCCACAGCTTACTGCATCCCAATCTAGACTACAGTAAAGGAGTTCACAGCTTGCTGTAACCATGATTCTCCTGGTGATATTGAGATTATCAATTCTGACTATCCTAGGCACTGTCTTCTCCAGGAAGCCATTCGTGAGCCTCCCACCTGAGCCTGCCTAGTGTAGTTGTCCAACCTGTAGAGACTCCCTAATCATGTCACCATTATCTCTCTGCATCCTTATTTCCTCTGCTAGACCTTAAATCTCTAGAAAGCACAGACTAGATTTCATTTCTCTTTCTGGCTCCAGGGCCCTTTTAGTGCTTGATACATAATAGGTGCCTAGTAGGTGTTATGTAATGAACAAATAAGTGAATGGATAATTATCAGAGAAATCTAATTTTTCCAACTGTCAGTTTCTCCATATATAAAATGGAGAAAATAATATATTTTCTTTTACATCATAACAATAATTACTTGCTAACTGTGTCATTCTGTTCTTATATAAACCCTAATCCAGCTGTGATTAGATACTACCTGGTTAACTTAAGTCATTTCATTAAAATATGTCATTGCTGATAATAAAAATAAGCAGGTTTTCAGAAGAAATTGTAGTATTTGTCAGTTGATTCTAACACACCTAATTTATTTCAATTCTTTCACTTAAAATTTTCTTTAATTTTTTAGGATATAAAATTTAAACATATTCAGAAAAACACTAAAGTTATTATTTTGTCCCATTTTTTTCTTTTGTTCCCATCTTGTTGCTAATAAGTTATTCTAACAATTTCTGCTTTTAATTCTCTATACCTATGAACATGCATTTACATCTCTCATTTTTGATTGATCAACTCTTGACATGATCAATTGACTGCCCAATATTAAAGTTCAGAAAAGAAAAATAATGAATCAAGGATAATAAACATAAAACTCATATTTTTCACCCAATTTGTTACCCTATTTTGACCCCCCACTGGGTTTTATGTATCTAAAGACAATGGTAACTTTTCAGTGCTGAGTATCTCCAAAGTATCTAGCAAGGTGTGTTTCATAAACTAGCTCATACTCTTTGCTGAATGAATAAATTCAAACTTGTTCTCTGCCCTCTAAGATATTAATAAAACAAAACGAAGACTGAGTTTGTACTACCTCCACCTTTCCCCCAACACATACTCAGCAGAGTTGCTGGGAATATAACGGTGCATAAGGTAGGACCCCTGCACTCAGGAAACCCACATTATAGTGGGAAAGAAAGACAAAATAATTGCAAGTTCTTATTCAATGCCATAAAAAGAATCAAGAAACTGGATATAAACCAAAACATACAAAAATAAGAAGGAGCTAACCAGGAGAAGAGTGAGGGCTGTCCTGCAGTTTAAGTTAAACAATGTACATGAAAGCACTGTATAAACTCTAATGTCATACCAACTCCAGGCCTGGCCACTGTTGCTGTTAGCATGATTCTGACAGACGTGCCTGCTTCTTTTTCCAGCTAAAGTTTGCTGTGGCCAAAAATGCTGTGGCACTCCCAAAAGAGGTTCCCTTCTTCCATTGCAATAAATGGCCTGAGGAGCCAGTACTATAATAGATGCCCAAGTCACACTTATTATAATGTTCTTTGAAGAGAGGCTCAAAGCCAAAAACAGCATTGCCATTATTATTAAACTTAATATGTAACAAAGTGCTTTAGCTTTCCACATTCAATGTACTAAAATTTCATGTGACCACAGAACTGATGGAACCTGTGCCTACTCACAGCACTCACACACACACACACCTGGAGAATTCTGGAATCCTCACTGAGCTGGAACACAGGGGAAGTTCAGTCCACAAATCCAAGTCATGAGAATCCAGAAATTAATTTAAATCAAAAAAGAAGAAAATATAAATTTTTAAAAAAGGCTGAAGCCTTTCTGGAAAGAGAATATACATGCATTTTAGAATATTAAGTAACTGCTAATAGTTGTAGTTTGTCTTAAACTGTGACTCTTACCATTAACAACAGCATTTAGTCCATAGATGTGACAGAGTTTGTCATGAGGGTCTTTAGTAAACTTCTATGCAGACAACCAGCCTTTGGCAACAGTGTTCATTTCCTAACGTTCTACTAAACAGCATTTCCATCCACTTGTGTCTAAGGCAGAAATCTCAGAGATGTTCATAATTCTCCCATTGCTTCATTCTTCTCAATCACTCTGTCTCCACATTCTTCTACCTCCTTAATCTCTCCTGAATTTATCCATTTATGAACCCTCCCTTGGCCACTACTGAAATTCAGTATAATAACCTCTCAGCTAGACTATCATAAAAGTCCTTTTGTTCGTTCTTTTCACTCTGACTTTGATGGAGTGTGTGTTCTTTATTCCAGATTCAACATGCTTTCTGAAACATAAATTTGGGGCTTAAAACATAAGAAGAAGCTAGGCTCCAGGTCAGAATGCCTGGGTTCAATTTCACGCTCCACCACTCACTAGCTCTGTGACTTTGGACAAGTTCCTTCTTGTTATGGGCTGAGTTGCAACTGAGAGAGGGTCTTTAAAGAAGTAGTTAAGTTCAAATAAAGTCATTAGTGTAGACCTTAATCCAATCTGACAGATGTCTTTATAAGAAGAGGATTATTATGGCAAAAACAGGTGTGGAGGGAAGACCATGTGAAGACACAGAGGAAAGATAGCCATCTACAACCCAAGGAGAGAGGCTCAGGTAAAACCAACCCTGCCAACACCTTGATCTTGGACTTCTAGACTCTGGAATTGAAAGAAAATAATTTTTTGTTGTTTAACCCACCTTGAGTGTGGTACTTTTTTTCTAGGGGGCGCAACAAACTAATATACTCTACTCTCTAAAGCTATAGTTTTTGCACTGGCAAAATGGAAATAATAATAGTGTCTCGGAGAATTGTTGGAAGAATCAACTGGGATAATATATATGTGATATCTATAACATTGCCTGATGCAGAATAAGTCATACCAAAAGGCAATGAAGGAGACAGTGATGATGATGCTACTGTCTTACCTAACATCCTTCAATGGCTCCCAGTGCCCAAAGAATGGGTCCAACCTTCGTGTCATGGCTCCAAAGCATTACAAGACTTAGACATTGCATGCCACTCAGCTGACCTCTTACATGAGCTGTAGCCACTCTAATCTGCCTAGATTTTCCCAAACATCTTGCTGTCCCATTATCCCAGCCTTTCTTTCTGCCCCTGCTTCTTAATGGCTTTTCCTCTGGCATCCCTTCCTTCCATCTTTGGAACAACTGTTCAGCTCCTCAAAGGATCTTTCTCTCCCCATTGTGTGCCTTGTTGAACTAGGGGCCCACGGCACCCTAACTTAATTTTATTATACCACCTGTCACTCTGTGGTGTAATTGCTCATGTCCTGTCAGACTTTCCCAAAGGACATTGTATTCCACAAGGGTTTACACTGAATTCATTATTGAATCCCCAGCATAGATCCTGACACGTGAACTAAGTCATTAAATGTTTGTTTAATGAATCAATGATTCTCAGCCTGGATCATCAGGTGTGCTTTTAGCAGGAGCCTTGCCCACTCTCTCCCACAGCATAGAAGAGACTGACAAGGCAAAGTGATTTAGACCCAACTTCCAGAATTCAGAACTAAGTCTCTGGAAGACAAGTGCATCTTTCAAAATCATTGTGAGAGTAAAGATAAAATGTGTTTTATTTGACGGGAGAAACCCTAGTGTGCAAACAATCCATCTATATAAGCTCCAGAGGCGTGATACAAGCTTTTTTGAAAAAGAGGATGAGATGTGCTCAGTAACTCTAAGGAATTTGTTATTATTTACAAGCACATTCCTGACATTTTGGCCATCAGGCATTTCTCTCAAATGAATTGCCAAGAATGTGCCTGAGAGATACAAATGCCTTTCCTTTGGAGGCCTATCTGTGCTCCTGAAAGAAGGGGTGTCCCTGTAAGGTGCACCCTGCTTGCCCCTCACACTCTGGCTCAGCGAACACGCCCCATGACTTCCAGTTTCCTGCTCAGCAGTACCAGCCCATCAGAGGCAGACTCGGAGTTCAGTCTGGCTCAGCCATTTCCTCACATACATGCTGACTGAGCTATCATGGCAATAGAGGCCTTATAGACCCCCCAGACACTTGCATAATGTTATTTCATAAAGTCAATAGCAGGAATTTTGGATTGAAACACTCTCTTTCACTGATGTGTCTCCATATCTGCCTTGGCTGCCAAGAATTTGAAAGTCACACTGAACATCTAATCACAATAACTATGTTAGCCAATGCTGTAGGTCCATTCCCTTCCCTGTCTTCTTATATGATGTTGAATGGTCCAGGTTACTCCAATATTCAGCATGGGGGCAAAGAGCACAGTTTTGGGCTATGAAGCCAGACTACTCAGATTTGGATCCTGGCTCTGTTCTGTACTAATTGGGTAACCTTGGAGTTGTTAAGTAACCATTCTGTGCCTTATTCTCCTCATCTATAAAATAGGGAGAATAAAATGAGTTAGCATATGTAAATAGGACGTATATATAGATATAGATATAAATATTTAAATCAAACTATATATAAAAAATAGAACATTGCCTGGTATAAAATAATTGCTAGAGCAGTAACTGCTATGGACTTTATGTCCATAAAGTTCATGTGCAATTTAAAATAGCTGTTTTTGTTGCAATGAACTTTATGTTACAACAAAAATATGGCTGTTAATATAAGATGCTTCAAATATCTTTGGGAAGTAGATTGAATATAAATTGTAAATTTATGATGATAAAACATTTGTTCTAGTAAGGTATGTCTGTAATTTTTCTTTTTGATAACACAATAGTTTAGACAAATCTGATCTGAGACCTCCTGGCATATGTGTGCATGTACACACACACAAACACACATGCTATTTTTACTTTGAAAGTAAAACTACAGTAACATTCTGATCCTAAATGTGAGTTTCTACTACTCAAAATTCTGTGATCTGAATTGCTGCAAAATTCTTGTATTTCATTATATTGAGTAATTTGGGCCTCAAAAGAGAATTGTGGTTAAACAAGACAAAGAGGATAATGTATTAATAATCTTAAATTTATTGGAAGGGTAGCATCTTATACTAAACACCAGCTCAGACATCAGACTGTATTGGCAAAAGGTTACAGATACTAACATCTGTTTCAGAAACTACTTTCCACACCATCTGACTAGAGATAAAAATACCCAAATAGTTCTTGGGTAAACAAAATCTTTTTTGCTCTGGAAGTGTTTAATTTGTGATTCAAATTTTCTTTCAGGGGTAACACACTGTCTGGCACTTGGAGGTCTTGTCCAGGGAAGCAGGGGTGAATGTGATGGGCCCTGGATATACTCAAAGAGCTGAGTGATCCAGAGGGTGTCTGTGGCAGGTAAACAGGTAATTACCATGATGTGCGGAATCTTACCTCCTGGGGGTGGAAACAGTGATAAAATGTGTGTGAGCTCAGATATAATATTTAACCTCAAGCCACAGTAGGCATTTTCAGCATTAGCTATGGTTTGCAGAACACTCACACGTCATGCTATATCTGCCAGTCATGGAAACCCAGGTGAGAGCAAAAACAAACCTATTAGCCACTTTTAAATGGCTGAGTTCATATTTTCAGTATAAACACTTGGGGTTTGCAACAACCACTAAATCATCCATTGCTCCACTCCCCTTTACTTTTCAAAATATTTGAGACTCTTAGAGTTCACGCCTTTGTTTACACTATTTTCATTACAACTATTGATCTGGTAAGAGTTATTTATTGAGCACCAACCCTTTGTAATAGAAATTATAGCATATGCAGAAGTAAAGCCATATCTAACTCAGCTTTTGCAAGGTTTAAGGTGCTAAATCATATACTTTAAAAAAGAAAAGTGTAGGATGGTAGAACTAGAATTCTCAAGTCTGTGATGCAGATTTACCCAGCATGCCCTGGGTGGAGGAGCAGAGGTCTGAAATGACCCTTAAAGGCTAAATAAGAAATGGGATGAATAGTCTTGCTGTGTGAGTTAGGGAAAGGGGAAGGGTACGGTAGGTGATCAAGTTGTGAAGATCTGAAGTTGGAAATGAGCTTGGCAGGTTTGTAGAAAGCCAGCAAATCAGGCTGGAGTTAGGCCCTCCACACAGGCAGGGGCAGATAGAACAGGACTGCGCCCCCCTCTTGTGTCTGAGCTTGTGCACGTGTAGATCTGTCTCCTCCACCGTGCTGCACATCACCCAGAAATGTATTCTCTACATTCAGTGGTTGGAAAGCAATTTTTACAATTATAATCTTATATTGCTAATTCTCTTTCATAAAATAGAAATGCATGTGTACCAAGTTTACTTAAAATGCCATCTTTTAAGTAAACATCTTTAAAGTTTACTTAAGATGGTTTGCAGAGATGCTATAAAGTGCAATGAAAGAGCATGAAACAGAATGAAGAGAAAATAATAAAGAGAAAACAAAAGTATGTATTAAATAGAACAAGAAAAAGGCTTAGTGCCAATTACAGGTCCCATGGGACCATAAATTTGTCTTTTGGCAGCATGGAGAGAGAAGCCTGATGGTTATGGGAAAGTGATCATTTAATTTGTCATAGTCACACGTATCGTTAAAGCCATTAGGAACATTAGGAATCACTCACATCCAACCTTATCATTTCAAGAGGTGGCAGGTGGGGCTCCAGAGCCCATGACTG
Organism: Galagoides demidoff; assembly: GCA_963574575.1. NCBI lineage: Eukaryota > Metazoa > Chordata > Mammalia > Primates > Galagidae > Galagoides > Galagoides demidoff. The sequence goes on from CAUYQV010069690.1 coordinate 10,832, forward strand.
TGATCACAAAGCTAGTCAGAGCAGAACAGAAGTCAGTTTTCAGAAGTGTGGAAGTTACTCTGCGTGGAGATTAAGAATTACAAATAAACCAATGAATAGAAGTTATCATTCAGAGGGTTTGGACCCCATTAGAGAGAAGTCAGATTTCTTCTGCAAAAGCCACCATTGAGATGTGAATTAAAGAGCATTTTAAACTCATACTTAGATTGCCTTAATTGTTGCTTCATTCAATTTCAGCATAGTCTTCATGAGATGTTGTGTTTCTTGCACATCCTTCAGCATCAGCAATACACCGTATCTCCTGTTTCACCATCACCTGCAAGCTCGAGGACCAGCCATTCTCTGGTACTTTGGCCCAGACAGTTTCTGTTTTGGAGAGTTTTTATTCACTCAAGAGAAGGTTGTAATCACACATCCTCATCCTGGTCAGGAAATGTGTTTTCACTAAAGCTATAATTTACTACTCAGTCTCTCCCATTCATAACAAAATGGTGACTCTACAGGAAAGACCTCATTATGCAACTTTGTTGTTGCAAGGAGAGAAGAAAGGACTAAAGTGGAAGCATTGTTAATTCAGTGTGGAGAATACTTGCTAGAGACAGCACTATAGCTGTAAAGCCTATCTGATATAACAGCAAGAAAGAATGGGGTGTCTGCCCATGTGATTAAGAGAAAGACTAAACAGAATTGAGGAAGGAGACCTAGAAAGGCATTTCGTGAGAGATTTGGAAGGTGGCTGTGAAGCAGCAGCCCTCTTATTACTACACTCAAAAGGGCAGTGTTGGGCTCTGGCCGGTGGCATCTCCCCAGCTGCTGCACCTCTGCAGATCCCCTTCACCCTCTCCACCTCCTGGGCCAAGCATGTGCTTCCCTCAGGATGGCCCACATCACTGACACAGGAAGTAGTACGGAATTGACGGGGTACAGCTCCTGCCCAGGTGCTCTGATTTGTCCCATTCCCCACTTTGATCCTCTGATGCTTGCTGCTGTTCCAACCCCAGGCACAAAGCCCACCTCACAAGCTCCCACAAGGGCCTAAAATCAAATCTCTCCCATAAATCCCTAGTGGTTCTGCTTCTCCGATCCATGTCTGACTAATATGCTGATCTGAGCTCAGCACTTAAACATTTTCTACAGTGGATCCTTCCTGCCCAGTGGCACCCTCTAATCCCTGGGCAGCCATGCTGAGTTCTGTAAGGACAGCAAGTCATTTTGCCAAAAGCGTACCTGGAGTGTAGGTACCTTCCATTTACAGTACAGTCATGGGCTCTGGAGCCCCACTTGCCACCTCTTGAAATGAGGGAGTTTAAATTCCTCCCCTTCCACTTTCCAGGTTCCAGTTACCCATAGTCAATTGTAGTCTGAAAATATTAAATGGAGAATTCCAGATATACATAATTCATAAGATTTAAATCTCGTGTCATCCCACTCCATGCTGCCTGGGACGGGAGTCGTCCCTTCGTCCAGCACATTCATACTATATTTTCTACACAACCATGAGTCATGTAACCATCACCTCAGTTATCAAATCAACTGTGGCAGTATCACAGTGCTTATGTCCATGTCACCCCTATTTCAGTTCATAATGGCTCCAAAGCACAGGAGTAGTGATGCTGGCAAGCTGGATGTGCCAAAGAGAAGCCTTAAAGTACTTCCTTTAAGTGAAAAGATGAAAGTTCTTGACTTAATGAGGAAAGAAAAAATTGTATGTTCAGGTTGCTAAGACCTATAATAAGAACAAATCTTCTACCCGTGAAATTGTGAAGAAGGAAAAAGAAATTCACACTAATTTTACAGTTGCACCTCAAACTATGAGTTACTGCCGTAGTTGGGCAACAATCAGGCCTGGTACTATTCAGTTACAAGCATCCACCAAGGATCTTGGAATGTATCCCTGGAGGATAAGGGGGAACTACTGGAGTCGAAAACACATCACATTCTCAAGTAGCTTCAGAAAGAGTATGGAGCATAGTGCAAGGGTACAAGTCAAATCTATCAAGTATAGAACATACACAATAATCAAGTAAATTAAGCAAAAGCTATATTAATGAAGTTTGATGTAAGCACGTCAAATTGTATTAAAAAATCAACACATTGTACCCCACATATGCATAAATGTATTCATGATTTATGTATATACGACTTAATTTTTTTTAAAAAGGATATTCTTCTTAAAGTCAGTGGAGGATAAGTCAGCCAGAACTGTGGAAGAGCAGTAGTCTTCACTTGGCGGGAAAATGGCAGGTAAAAAGATGCATTTGCCTCCCTTTTCATGAGGTAACGTTATCCCTAGTGAGATCAATAGCACTCGTTCTTCTAGCATTTGGGACTTTTCTTGGAGTTTCTATCATTGTGTGACTTTTAAGATTGGGACGAAATTATAAAAATATTAAGAAATATTAGAAAAATGAAAACATAATCCCTATCTCATAATTCCTCTTCTCCAACATGACAAGTGTTTTGTATATTATCTGATAATTTACGATAACACATGAGGCAGTTTAGGGTTCAGAAGTTTAATAATGATTTTGCAGAAAATTCATTATTACTACTTCCCATGAGAAAAGCTTTTGATTATACATATAGGGATCCTAGCACACATGGGTGGTGATAAATTAACTAGATATTTTCATGTGTGCCTTATAAAATAGGTATAAACTTTTATAGCCATCTTATTTTTATTAGACAATCTATAGAGGAAATGCCAAATTTCTAATGATTCCATGATACCTAATGCAAATCACTGTTTGGCTTATACAATTACATACACAGGATGTCTTTGAAAATTTCATGTATGCCCTGGTCTAACCAAGAGTCTATATAATAGAATCAAGCTGTATTAAATATGCTTTCTATGCCCAGACTGTGGTTTCCAAACATCCCTTACCACGAGTAGGAAGCAGTGCTTCTTAGAGAAATGGCTTGTTCCAGGACTGGACCAAAAAATGTCCAAGAGGAGCCTAAGCTCTCTGTCACCCCCAGAAATCCAGGAAACTACAAAGACTATAGGGTTATTCCAAAGCAAACAGGAGAAACTTGAAGCAGCTTCCACTGGCAAAAGATAAAAAAAAAAAAATCTGAGCATCCAAAAGAATAACAGCTGCAATGGATTGAAACATGTCAATTATGTTAAAAACTCTTAAATTTATCATCAGACTAAAAACAGTATGTGAAACTCTGGTTACCTCTGCAAGGTGCTAGGGAAACAACTCATCCTGAAAACTGGTAAATAAAGAGAAAGAACCCAAAATTCATTTTGCCTTTCTTATTCAAACTGCCTTGTTCAGCAGTTTTTTCCATCTTATTGTTGATGAGGGAAATCTAGCCAATAAACACGATGGAACCACAGAACTAGAAAGTTACCATTCAGTAGCCCTTATCGTTCAGCAGTGGTTGACACAACCATTCTGAGAAAGACTAATAAGGAAGTGTAGAAGAAACTGTAGAAAAGATGGGTCAGACTGACAATACCTAAGCCAGGGATCAATATAAACATCACAAAAAAGAAAGACTTTCAAGCAGTAGTTACTCCTGCAGTGAGTCAACGTGAAGGACAGAGCCCCACCTCTGATACAGTCTAGCCACAGGATTAGACTGGAATCCAATTAGACCAATGGATTAGAGGGAATACAGGGGCCAGAATTCAAATGACACTAGAAAATATAATTGTTCAAGCTCAGAATCTTTTGGCCGGGCTGTATACCTTGGGGTCATCTTTGATTCTTCCAGTCCATTGGTCTTGATTTCTAACCTGTCTCCAACCATGTTATCATTCCTTTGCTATCTGTCTGAAATACACCCTTTCTCTTCCTTCCAAGGAATGAAGTCACAAATGTGTTCTTGATCTTATGAGTGATCTCTTCATCCCTCATAAGTGATGTGAATAGTGTTCATCACATTTTTCATTAAGTATCAATGTGTGTTTGTTCAGTGTGTACCTTGTTCACTGGATTCTGAGAGCTCTCTGAAGGCAAAGGGCCTGCCTGTTTTTCTCATCTGTCACCCTGACATATACTAAGTATGCACCACGGTATGTTCAGGATGGAATGCTTAATTGACTGAAAGAATAAATGAATACATACACCAGCCTTCCAGCTTACTATGTGATTTCCATACTTTTTTTCCTTTCAGTTCATCTTACATAACACCACCATATGATTTTTCCCAAACAATTACAATTGTTGTATTGCTAAAGTGACTTACTTTCCATCTATAGCATGAAGCTGAACTGCTCTGCTTCACTTTGAGGGAGGGCTCCAAAATCTAGCCCCTTGTATTAGCCAGGATTCTTCAGAGTAACAAATGGAATCAATGGGATGTATGGAGAGAGAGATTTTAAGGAATTGCAGTTGTGCAGCTGTGCAACTGTGGAGGTTTGGAGAGTCCAAAATTTGATAAGTGAAGGCATCAGGCTAGAGACTCAGGGAAGAGTTGAAGTTCTAGTCCAAAGGCAGTCTACTGACTGAATCCCTTCTTGTTTTGTGGCATTCAGTCTTTGTTCTTTTAAAGCTTACCAGTGATTGGATGAAGTCCACTACATTATTATGGGTAATCTGCTTGACTTAAAGTCCACTGATTTAAATTTTAATATCACACAAAGAAACATCTAGAATGTTTAGCCAAATATCTGGGCACCATGGCCCAGCCAAGTTGACACATAAATTAACCATCCAACACTTTATGTCTTGCCTACTCAAAGACATCCCCACCACCACCACCCAACTATTTCATGTTCTGATTTCCCATCCCTGCCACCTTCATTCCTTAGTCATTCCTTCCTTGAGAGCCACCCCCACCTCAGTCAGGAACCTGACTGAATCTTAGAATCCCAACTTTTTCCAACAATGACTCTACTGTGGTACCAATCCCTGGGCTGCAGACTGGTACCAGTCCCTGGCCTTTTAGGAACGAGGCCACACACCAGGGAGGGGAGTGGTGAGCAACCAAGTGAACCTTCCTCTGTATTTACAGCCATTCCCCATTACTATCATCTCTGCCTGAGCTCTACTGCCTATCAGATTCCCTCCACACCATTCATTGAAAAACTGTCCTCCATGAAACCTGTCCCTAGTACCAAAAAGGTTGAGGACCAGAGCTCAACTACCCTCTCCAGCCTCCTCAGATCAGAGGACGCAAAATGCATAAACTCCCAGAGGATGCAAAATGCATAAATTATTCGAGTTGCAAAGAACCGCAGAGTAAATTAAATAAATTCAACTCTTTTTGTTTTTCTTTGACAAAACAAAATTGAAAATAAATGGAATTGAGCTCGGCGCCTGTGGCTCAATCGGCTAAGGCGCCAGCCACGTACACCTAAGGTGGCGGGTTCGAATCCCCAGCCCGGGCCTGCCAAACAATAATGACGGCTGCAACCAAAAAAAAAAAAAAAAATGGCCGGGCGTTGTGGCGGGCGCCTGTGGTCCCAGCTACTTGGGAGGCGGAGGCAAGAGACTCGCTTGAGCCCAGGAGTGGGAGGTTGTTATGAGCTGTGATGCCATGGCACTCTACCCAGGGGGATAGCTTGAGGCTCCGTCTCAAAAAATAAAAAAATAAAAAAATAAATGGAATTGTAGTTCTGTGCTACTTAGAAAGCCAAATCAAAACCCTGCTTACCCCTGCCCAGTCCCAGGCTCCACATATGGGAGGGTTAGTTTTACTAACATTTTTCTAATGGAGGGCATTAGAAAGCTGTAGGCTTTACTATGTTCTCTAGAGCATTGGACCCCAAAGTAGGATGGGCATACCCCAGGAGTGCACAGTGGCATATGGAAAGAAAATAGAACTTGTATTTATTTTTATTCTTCATTTTATCTTTCTAACTATTCTGTTTCTATGGGTATTGTAATATCATAGTATCTTGATACAGTAAGATGTATATATACTTTATAAATAAATGCAATGAATATACAGAGGTGAATACCTTCATATATATATAATATTTTCAACAGATAGGATTGTACAACACATACACACATAATTAGTAGCATCTACCTCTCAGCTACCAAGCCAATTCCTCAACACCCAGTAACCCTAAAATATCCATTACCTACTGTGAACCAAGAAACCATTGGGCCATTTTGAAGGAGGTCTCCCTCCTCTGCTCTTTGAAATGCCTATGTTTTTAAGCCTTTCAGTAAACCCCATGGCTTCAGGCAGTTTCAGTCTGTTCAAATTCCTAAAGACACTTAAAGGCAATAGCTTCATTTAGAGAGGTCTTTCTTGAGATTTGTAGGAAGGATAAGTGAGAGAGAAGGCTAAAGATCATGACCCCTACTTACAGGAACACCTGGGTGATATTTTCCTATGAGCTCACAGATAGTGAGTTTATTTTGGTAACTTTCTGGAGATGACTCAAGTTCTAATTGTAAAGCAAGCCTGTGTATACAGGGAGAGAAGAGAAACAGCAATGCTAGAGTGAGCACACGGCAGCGTTGTGACTGACAAGGGCTCTGCTCTCACATGCTTGTCTAGCTGTGGGTGTGGAATTCAAATCAAGCATTTATAATTCCTTCCTATGTCCAAAAATGTGACAAAAACCTTTGAAACAAAGAGTTTGAGTTGAGCTTTGCCTCTTCTGGATAACAGGTACGAAAGACAGCTGACTGTTGGAATGAAAGTGATTTTTATTTCTATCCCTCATGAGAGCATATTTTACTTAGACCAACTTAGTAACTAGCCATCCCCTCCTCCCCTCCCCAAAGAAAGCTAAAGAAAAACATAATTCATTGATTTTCTGGTAGTTCCCACCTTCAAGTTGAAGTCCCTGGTCACATTGACTATAAATCACTTCTATGTTTTCTATTTATTTTCTATTTATTTTTATTCTTCATTTTATCTTTCTAACTATTCTGTTTCTATGGGTATTGCAATATCATAGTATCTTGATACAGTAGGATGTATATATACTTTATAAATAAATGCAATGCATATACAGAGGTGACACTGATCGATAAAAACCTAGGCAAAAGAAATCTAACAATTTTATTTGAGCAAAGAATGATTCTCAAGTCAGGCAACCCTTAACACCAAATAGAGGTTCAAAGCATTATATTCTACAATGTGGGCAATAAGTATATACAAGTCCCAAGTTACAAACATCCCACTGACATTCAACTCATACTTAAGAATTGAGGCTATTACAGGTAATAAATAAATGTATCTGTTCCAACTTACATACAAATTTAGCTTAAGAACAAACCTATAGAACATATCTCCTTGTAACCCGGGGACTAACTGAATAGACTGAAAAAGCTGAAGAAGACAGAAACAAGGAACAAAAAACAAACTGGTCATTTGTACTTTACTCTCCTTGCAAAGGTTAAAGCAGAGGCGCTTCCTTATTGTGACAGCTAAAACTAGCCTGTTCAGGGATCTGGCTATTAGCTCTCACTCCTGATTTCTGGGAGGGTCAGATAAACAACTTAGTTTGGGGATAGACTCCATTTTGTTTTGGGGTGGTTTGAGCCTGGGCAGCAGTTCAGTCCAAATCAATAGCATCTTACAAATCTAATTTAATAACATTCTATTTCAGAAATTATTGCATTCTTCTCAATATCCCTAAAGAATAAAGAGAGTAAGTTTTATCTCCTTAAACATAAGCAAGAATTTTCCAAAATATACCTAATTTTTCCATAAACCTTAAGAACCTGACCAAAAAATAATTATCTGGATGCTTTGTAAATTGGTAATTTTAGAAGTATTTCCTCAAGACAAAACATTTCTGGTTACAGAATTCACCAAAGGCAATTAGCTGTCTTGAGTAGTTTATTCCTGTGATATAACTCTTTTCCATCAATATAGTCAAATCAGTTAAAAGTAGAATCAATTATGTTTCTAAAGCACTATTCAGGATAGCACTGCCGGATAGGTACAGATGTTCCCACACCTGTTTACTACATCCAAAATTCAGCACCATCCTCTGTACAGGAACTATTATTATTCTCCCTGGTTTCCTTCCTATAGTCAGAAATATGTCAAACAATGACATAACACAACAGCATTTGCTAATCTAGAATTACAGTATATGAAGAGTATGATCCCAGAGGCTCAGCCCTGCCTGGGATCTTACCAACATCTGGAGGTGAGTTAAGGACCAGGACAGCCAAAATACATTCCCCAAGGGAAGGTGAGTCATACTTCTCTCTCTGAGATACTTGGATTCCAAAGCAGAAAAGAAAAAACAAACACATCTCAACATCCAATAATAATCCTCAATAACAGCTTGTGCAATGTTACTTGGATGACTCAAATATGGTGATTTTTTATCCTCTTGAAATTAAATAATTTTGAAATCTAAAAATATATTTGAAATAAAAATCAATCATGTATTTTTATTTGTGAATTGAGTTGCTAGGATTCTAAAAATCTCGGCAAAGTATTAAAAATCTATTAATTATTAAGACATTTGCCTCTGTAGAAGAAGCATGTACCAGGGACAGATGCAAAGAAAACAGCATTGATGGCACCGTCAAAGTCAACAGGGCAGAAGTGCACAGTTAAAAGGGATCTCTGTCCTGAATGATGGCAGGGGATAGAGTTTGGAGAAACGATGCTAATCAGGGAAAAATTCTATTTGAGTTCTTGAGCCATGAAAAAAGAAAGAGGATTTGGTGGATGAAACCCACACTAGCTGGAGGTGAAAACAGTTTGTTTTCCCTTTTGCAAAAATGTGACCTTTGGCTGGCCAGTTAACTCAGCTGTTTGGAGCATGATATTTAATAAGATCAAGTCCAAGGATTCAAGACCACTGCCAGGTTAGCAATAATCATCACAATGAAGAAGCTTTCTTTCAAGACCAAAGACTGATCTACTATCCCTAAACAGTCTCCTAGAAATAAGACCCTTTTGCTGAACAAAAGTCCATGAGAAACTGAGAGTAAACTGCTGAACATAATTGGAAAAATGAACCATTCCCTTGTGAGCCTGGGCAAGTTTCTTAACCCCACTGAGTCCTAGAATTCTTATATTTAAATGCAGCTTATAATACTACTAACTAATAAGGTTGTTACAAAGATTAAATAAGGAGTTGCTGGGTGGAAAACTCTCAGAAGACTATGGGATGTAGAGTAAGTGCTCAATAAATGTTAGCTACAATTAATATTATTATTTTCTTATAAAATGTTAGTGATAGATCAGTAGAATTTTTGTCTTTTGAGAAAGCATGTTCTTTAACAGGAAGCAAGGAACCTGACACTGGAAATTGAAGAACTAACTCAATGGTTAGGCAATAGAAATTAATGGCCATGGTGAAAAAAATGTTCTTGAAGAAGCTTAAGCAAGGAAATGCTATGACAATTTAAAGGATTCAGAAGAGAAGCCATAGTGAAGACTCACTTGATTAATATGAAAAAGCTGAGAGTAGCCAGGTGTTGTGGCGGGCGCCTGTAGTCCTAGCTACTTGGGAGGCTGAGGCAAGAGAATTGCTTAAGCCTAGGAGTTTGAAGTTGCTGTGAGCTGTGATGCCAAGGCACTCTATCAGGGGCAACAAAGTAAGACTCTTTCTCAAAAAAAAAAAAAAAGCTGAATGTGATTTAGAAGTTGTATTTTATGATGTAGGCTAAGTTCACCTGGATGGAGTTGAAACACATTCTTCTTAGTGAATTATCTTAAGAATGGGGAAAAAAAATCCAAGAACTCAGTAATAACATATAAATGACTACATGCCCACACAAAGGATAAAACACAAATATAATCCAGCAAGGGAAAGGGAAAAGGAGGGAGAAGGGAGAGAGAAAGAGGGAGGTTTAATAGCAGGATCTCACCTAATGTGCACTATGTGGGGGTGTTCAGCACGCCCCCTGGGTTAAGGGTTCAGCTACAACTTGAACATTACCTTGGAATTGAAAATGGTATAACCCAAACATTTGAACTCTCATATTAATCAGAAATAAAAAAAAAAATAGAAGCCATATTTTAGTTATTTGGGCCTTTCCTGAGGCAGAGATATGATGGTAAGAATATGACATGAGGTTCGGGCTGTCTCCTGCCTGTATTATCTTTGCAGAACAATTTCCTTGGCATAACCCTAGCTGAAAACAGTTCCCACTTGTGTGATACTGAGCTTGCAAGTGAAAGGATGAAATCCACAAGCCTGAAGAGAAAACAGTCTGCCTAAAAGTAAAAATGTGTGTCAACATGCTTTCCCCAGCACGCCCCCCTTCTCAGAAATCTGCTCTTGTGTGTAGAGGTGTTGGGTAGGGCTGGGGGTTGTTAGGGTGGTTGCTGAATCAGTCCAGTGGGATCAGAAGCTAAGTAAACTTCCTCTGCAACAATGAATACCCGCTAAACAAAGGATTATCCCCAAGTGGGAAAAAAAAAAAGGATGTCTTTGCTGTCAGTCATCACTCCCTTCAGGGAAAAACCTCCTGAAAGGCAAACTCAGATGCTTACAAATAGAGCAGCTTTCCCAAATCTGATTATGAGCCCTTTGGGCTTTGAACATTATGGCAGCTTATGAAAAGTAACCACAGAGTCCTCTGTGGGTGTGGAATAGGACTCTGGGGTAGCCTCCTGGGAGGGGAATAAATTCAAGCCCAGTCTTCCAGGGTCTAGTTGCCAAATAAAAATAAAAAGCTTTCCATCAACACAGAGCCATTTGCAGCTTTGGCTCAAATTAGAAAAAAGAAAAAAAAAAACCCAGTAAGTTCTTTTTGGTTTTTTGTTTTGTTTTGTTTTACTCATGTAGATATTTATGGTTAATACAAAATCTAAAATTACAAAGAATTCAAACACAACATAAAATAGTACAAACCAAGTACCTTTACTTGACATGCAGTCTTAAAGAAAATGTAAAGCATGTGACTTTTTTTTTTTTTAATCACAACTTACCCCAGAGAGCTAGAGGCTAAGGTAGGGCTGGTGGCACCTGTCCCTCCCCTGCCATGACAGACCTTGTTAATCAATCATGGTACTGTTTCTTTTAAACAAAACATTCCAGGCATTTACCCATCCATCAGAGATGGCATGGATACAGAGACTGAGTTGAGAATTAGCTGAGAATCTCTGAATGAACACAGAGCAAATATATTTTTTAAAGGATACGTTAGACTGAGTACCATAATGCTGAGAAAAGGAAACTAGGTGAGAGCGATACTTGCTAAACTGCATCGTGCTTCAGAACCACCTTGAGGGCTTGTTAAAACAGACTGCTGGTCCTCACCCTGGAATTTCTGTTTGAGTAAGTCTGGGTCAAATGGAAATCAAATTTTTTATTTTTCACAAGCTTCCAGGTGATGATGAGGCTGATGGTCCATGGACATTTGACAACCACTGGATTGGGACTTAAGGACACTATGGTAGGCTGATAATGGCTCACACGGGTATGTCCACGTCCTAATCCCTGGAATCCAGGAATGCCACCTCACATGGTAGTTTTCTCACATGTGAATAAATTAAAGACATTGATGAGAGGAGATTTTCCTAGACTATCTGGTGGGGCCTGCGATGGACTGAATGTCTATGTCCCCTCAAAGTTCATATGTTGAAGCCCAAACACTCAACATGATGGTATTTGGAAGAGGGGCCTTTGGGAAGAGATTAGATTTAGTTGAAGTCATGAGGGTAAGGCCCACATGACAGGATTAGCATTCTTATAAAAAGAGGAAGAGAGGAGAGCTCTCTGTGTCTGCCTTGGGAGGACACAGTGAGGAAGCCAACCAGGAATGGAACCCTTGGTCAGAGCCCAGCTGGGCCTTCCCACCCTTCAGAACTATGAGGAATAAATGTCTGTTTTTTAAGCCACCCAGTCTGTAGTATTTTGTTACAGAAGCCAGCAGCACTAAAACAGACCCTGAGTGCCATCACAAGGGCAGAGGGAAATCAGAGACATGGGAGAAGAGGAGGCAATGTGATCATGGTGGCAGAGACAGGAGTGATGTCACCACAAGCTAAGTAGCGATAGCTGGAAGAGGCAAGGAGTGGATTCTCCTCTGAGCCTCCAAAGGGAGCCTGGCCCTGCAGACAAGTTGATTTCAACCCAGAGGAATTGACTTTGGACTTTTCACCACCAGAACTATGAAAGAACAAATGGTTTTTAAGCCTCCATAGAAAAGTGATAATACGTAGTCTTAAAGCTGACAGACAAAATATACAAAACAGTCAATGGCCAGACCATTTATGACAATATAACGCTGAGCCACAACCTCTGTAGCCAACAGCCCAGAATGGCCAGGACTTGGTCAGTAACTGCCAGATCCCTAATTTTTGCCTTCTTCTTCCAAATCAGGACAAACTAGAAAAAGCCAAATATGTTCCCTGAACCACTCCCATGTGATTGCCCTGTTTCTAGTTTGCCTGATTCTGGTTTCCTTGTGCCAACAACCTCCTATTAAAGCACCCCTGACACTTTCCCTGTTTTTAATTATAAAATTTTTCCATTCTCCTGCCCAATTTTGAGTCTCTACCAAGTACAAGTGATGGTGGCTGATTCCCTGGTATAGAAAGCTCTGAATAAATGGCTTCACTGTCCTCTCAGATGTGTGTTTTTTGTTTATTCCATAAATCCTTTGTCCTGATAACAAGTGACTATTCATTTTTTGATTCCACACCAAGTAGTCCCTTGCTCATAGAAGATATTCAGTGATTCTTTTCAAGGCTGAAGCCAATATAGTATACCCTCCCCTATTACAGAGAAGGAAACTAAGATCTGGAGAGATGAATTGATTTGCTAAAAGTGGTATTGGAGGGCAAGATTAGGACCCAGATGTTTGGACTCCCAACCCAGGGCTTTTTTCACTGGGAGATTGACTTATTGCTCCCAATCCTGCCCCTAATCCACTCCCATGCCATGGGCTGAGGTCCAAGGGTTGTACTCTTCTGTCTTGACTTTGAGCGTGGCCATGTAACTTGCTTGCTAATGGGATATTAACACTCCTGACTCAAACAAGGCTTGAAATGTGTTTTCACAGGTGGGCTAGCCATATTGTACATTGTAAGAAGAATACACTTTAGTTGTCCACTGGTCCAAGGAGAATGAGAGTCTCAGGCGCCATTGTGCACCCTACTGCAGTAGAGTCCAGCCTAGGTTAGTCTATTTTGGCTGACCTGTGGATGTATGAGCAGGAAATTATTAGGATATGTGCCATGGTTTGAATGTTCGTTCCTCCAACACTCATGTTGGAACTTAATCCCCAGTGTAACAGCATTAAGTGGTGGGACCTTTAAGAGGTTATCAAGTCACGAGAATTAACCTATTCGTGAAGTAATGGATTAATGGGTTTTTATGAGGAGTAGGTTCGTTATCACAAGAGTGGGTCAGTTAAAAAACCACTTTGGCTCTCAGCGAGCCCCTCTGGCCATATGATACCCTGCACCACCTCAGAACTCTGCAGAAGTTCCCCACAAGCAAGAAGGCCCTCACCATACATTGCCCCTTAACCTTGGAGTACCCCAAAAGTGATCATAGTGATATTCAGCAAAGAGTTATATAGCACATTTTTTTGGATGAGCTCACAAACTTAACTGTTGACTTCATACATGTATAAATACACAAGTATACACAGCATTGTCTGAGTATACAATCATAGTGAAACATCTAGAAACATATATAGTGGTAGCATAGCACAGGGCAGCACAGAGCTTCACAGATGACAAGAACAGTGTCAGGGGAACTATGAAAGAGAAGTCTAGTCATAGGTAATGTTTTGGATTTTCCATGTGGAGAACGCATTTACATATTACTTACATAATAAATAACTTAAAAACATATAAATTAAAGATTATATAGCTGTTTCTATTCTGATAGTTTTAAAGCTGTGTTCACAAATCCTTGATACTTCACCTCTCAAGAGATGAATCTTAATTCCTTCCCTTTAAAGGTGGCCAGGACTTGGTGATTTGCTTTCAGAGAATAGAATACAGCAGAAGGAATGAGGATTCCCTTTCAAGATTAAGTTATAAAAATATTGTGGCATGTGGCTGCATGTATTCACTCTCTCTTTCTCTCTCTCTCCCCCTGATCACTTACTTTAGAGGAAGCCATGATGTGAGCAGACCCATAGACCCACTTCCATGTAGTGAAGAACTGAATCTCCTCCCAGTACCCACAGGAGTGAACTTGGAGGCTGATCCTTCAGTTCTGTGCAGACCGCCAGAGACTACAGCCCTGCTGATAGCTTAACTGCAGCCTCATGAGAGGCCCTCAGCTGGAAACACTCAGCTATACTGCTCCTAGATTCCTGCCCCACAGAAACCACAGAGATAAATGTTTGTTATTTTCAGCCTCTAAATCTGAAGATAATTTGTTACACGGCAGTAGATGACTAATACATAGATTCATGAGACTAATAGCAGCTATGTGCAACAAGATAATATCTCCAACCTGGAGCACATGGAAATGTTTTGAATAAGGAGAATTATGTCTCAATTCAGTTCAGCATATATTAGTGTGTCAGGAATTGTGAAAAGTATGAAGTTAAAGTCCTTGTTTTCAATGTGCTCACAATCACTAGACGTGGAAAGTCCCACTTCATCAGGCAAAAAATAATGACGCTCTACCAAACCTTTCTTGCATGGTAGCAATCTCTCCAAACCCTAACAGCCATCTTTTCAAAAAGTGTTTCTCTAAAGATTCAGATAAACAATAAGTTTTGAGATCTATTGCATGGCAAAGTGATTATAGTCAATAATGTATTGTATAATTCAAAATCACGAGGAGAACAATTTTCAAATGTCTCTCCATAAAAATAATAGACAAACATAGCACTTGCTCTGCACTGAGCACTTTGCTGGTGTTTATTCACTGAATCTTCAGCACAACCATACGAGATGTTATTATTTTCATATTCCATTTAACAGCTGAGGAAACAAAAGCACAAATGGAGAGGCTAAGTAACTTCCAAAGGTCACACAGCTAATGAATGACAGAGCTTGAACTGGACTCAAGCTATCCGGCTCCAGAGGGTGCATGATTATCAGAGTACTTAGAATTGTCATTCACACTAGTTTGCCTGACACAGTCCTAGCTGATGTCTGTTTTCTTGACATAATTAATAACTGGGGCCTCTTTACATTCTCAAACATGTCCTATTTTGGAGAGTAAAGTAGGCAGTCACCTAATTTACTGTTTTAGGCAGTAAATCAGGTGGATTACACAGAGAAACAAACCCTTGGGAACCCCCTAAAGTCACTATGACTCCATTAAAGTTCTTTCACATGTTATCTCATGCACAGCCCAGCATAGAGTCCCTGTCATTCAGGAAGGAGGTTCCTACCTCTCTCAAAGGGTGACAGGTGCACTTCCAATTGCAATGCAAACAATTTGGGTTTAGGTGCTGATTCCCCCAGAGCTAAGGTCAGTGAAGGTGCAGAAGCTGCCTGCTCTGAAGTCAGATCCTCAGTTTAGGCTGAATCAGACCTTCCTAATCAGAGCCAGCGTATGGTGGCAGTGTGGTTTGTCTCACCCAAAGAGGAAAACCCTCCAAGCACTCCATAGTTCCTTCCTGTGAGTTGAGTCTTCCAAGCTTTTGGAGATGTCTAAGAAGGCCATGGCATGTTTTACTGAAAACAAGGTTGCTCCTATCAGCTTCAAACTCCATAAGGGCAGGAAGGGGAGACTTCACATCTGTTCCACCAGGAAGCATATCCATCTCCCAGACAAGGCCTAGGCTACCAGCACAGGCCCACCACTCTTATTTATTTATTTGTATTTTTATTTTTTCAGAGAGAGACAAGTTCTCACTCTGTCATCCAGGCTAGAGTGCTGTGGCACTTTCTTAGCTCATTATAAGCTCAAACTCTGGGGCTCAAGTGATTCTTTCACCTGAGCCCCTCAAGTACCTGGGACTATACCACACCTACTAATTATTCTTATTTTTATAGAAATAGGGTCTTCCTGTATTGCCCAGTCCTCAAGCAATCCTCCCTCCTTAGGCTCCCAAAGTCCTAGAATCTCAGGAGTGACCCACCACCCCTTGCTCCAGCTACTCTTTTAAGAGTGTTCTTCCTGATCACTGATGCTGTGAGAGGGAGAGACCATAGAACCTCCTTCCCTGGAAATGTTCCTAAAAGACAGGGGAGAGACAGACGGCACTGTAATTGCAATCCAGGTTCAACACACTGAGGGATGAAAGAGAGAAATGGGAAGGGAGGCATGGTTACTCAGCCTCCACCTAGAGCCAGATGTCAGTTGGCATCCTTGTATCATGCTGTCATGACGTTCTAGTGTGACTGGCCTCCACATAATTAATTCTCACAGTAAGTAAAGCAGAGAAGTTCATGGCTATATTATCACATATAGTACATCCTCCATAGCTGACCACCTCCCTACATTGATCACCTCCTTAAGTTAACTTAATTTTCATAGACAGGGGATCATTCAGCACATGTATGTATCAGTACAATAGGTATGTTGACCACTTCCATATGTTAACCAGTTTGTTATCATCCCTTGGGTAGTCAGTTTACAGAGGCTATACTGAGGTTATAAATCTCTCCATTGGGTCCTAGTGGGGAGCTTTGAGCTGAAATAATTCACCAAATATTTCCTAGAGTACTCTGCCCCTACCTTGTCAGTGATGTGATGGGCAATATGAATGGGTTGTTTCTTTTCTTTGGGCCTTTTTTCCCAAAAAGTTGAACCAAATGATCTAAAGAGCAAGTATTTTAGTATTTTATGATAGAAATTGTTATGTAGCACATATGCACAATGCCATGCTGTGTATGGCATTCAGAGGAAACACCCTCCCCCAAATACAAGTAACCAGCCATTGTTCAAATGACAGTGGTGTACTTTCTCTTTCCTGGCCTTTTACACTTTTCGTTGCCCAAAAATTCCATTTTATTGGGAATCCATTTTCCATCTGGTCTTTCCTGATATGTTTTTTTCCTACTTTAAACAGTTTCTAAATAAAATTCTGTATTTCAAATGAGGAAAAAAAGGGGCTTGGAACCTTCCTGCTTTGAGCATCTCTGACATTTGAAACTACCATCCTGTTCTCATAATAACAAACTGTGATTCAGCTGGTGCTAAAGAGCTAGTCTTCTCAGCACTTCCTTGTCATTAGACATCTAAAGGACCCTGGAGGATGCAAGTAATGGGTCTAGAGGAGGTTCATGGACCAAGCCAAGTGGTTAAACTAGGAAGTAAGCCCTTGGATGGATTTCCCTGAATTTTAGACATATATTTTAAAAACCATGGGGGTCCATTTTACGTTTCACAGAAGATACGTGCCTAAAGAGGACACACAAAATGTTCAGTAAGTCTACAAAGTAGAACAGGTCCGAAAGAATGGAGTTATTTCTTATTTAAATCAGCACAAAACTATAGATCAAAGAAGAGCAAAGCCCTCAGAAATCACAGAGCACTAGATCCTACTTGGAATCAAAGGCCCTCAGACCATGTTGGGATGGAAGCTCTGCAGTCTCTGACTTCCAGACACTCAGGGCCCATTTCCAGTGTCCTCGTCCATCAGGTGATCACCTCACCTGTATCTTGTTCACAGCATCAACAAAGCCATTCCCAAGGGAATTACTCCCTTCTCTGCTCACATGTGTAACAGATAAATAAAATTCTGTCTCCCATTATAGTTTGTTCATTCAGTCATTCATTCCTTTGGCCAATATTTAATGAGTACCTGAAATTGCCCACTTGAGGCTGAGAATATAACAATAATCAAAAAAGAAAGTCTTTCACTTTCTTAGAAACTAGTGAATGAACTTGTGACAAAAGTCAATATAGAAATATATTTTTAAATGTGCAATGATGGAAAGATACACAGTCCTCTAAAAGTGTTTAAAGAGGATTACTTGACCCTGTGTATTGTGAGGTTTTAGAAGGTTGGTTGCTGTTCCACAAGCAAGCTCCTATTGGTATAGTCTCATCATATTTATCTTTGCCTCTTCTATAGCCTGAGTTGTTGGCATATAGGAGCAGCTCAAAAAATGTCTGCTGTAAGAAAGAAGTCCCCCCACTAATCAGTGCAAGGATACTAGAGTTCATAAAAAGCTCTAGTTACATGCTTCTAAAAAACATAACCTATAATGTTTGCTTTTTCTTAATTTCAAGGAAGAAGTTCTAGATTTCCAAACATTTTAAAAGAAGGCTAAAGGGAGAAAGTTTGTGTAGCTAGCAATTCAGTTTCAGATGGTTTAATCTCAAAGCCCAGAGTCTTTGCTGCCTTCACCCTGTCAGCTGGGAACTGGCTCTAAAGATGGAGAGATTATAGAAACTTTCAAGACAAAGGAACATGAATCAAAAAGAATGAAAAGAAAATAAGATCCTTGATCCTCCTCCCTAACAATGTTCTTTTAAAAATATTTTGCAACAGGGTGATGTGGAGGGAGGTAAACAGTTTTTAAAAGAGAATCAAAGCACAGGTTAAATAGCTAAAGCCAGTATTGAACCTGGATCTGCACCGCCTCCTTTTTGTTCTATCTTACCATTAATAACCCCAAACAATTAACAATCAGAAATAGATATCAGAAACCCCGAGCTGTGTATAGATCAACTTTAAATGATGGAACTATTTAGGCTCCACTTAATAAATCCAGAACACAGTGCAATGTAGTAATAAACAGATAGATCAGAATATCTGGAGCAGAGACGCTCTATTCCAAGAGGAACTGAATGGATCTGATTTGGATTTAAATATTAACTCTTCAACAGAGGTGTCTGAGAGCTATGAAAGTTTCACACCCTCTCTAATGAGTCAAGGAGCAAGCTGAACCCTCTTCACCAGAACCCTGAGCTGAAGCTATCCCAATCCAGGCATCTCCCTCCCCTGGCTGCTGGTCTTCCCTAAGAACCTATATCAGAGCTAAAGACAGAATCTTTCACTCCTGTCCCTGAAACCTCTACATATAGTCTACAGTCATACACAACAAATTACTTCCTTAGGAAGGGTTGCCATATAATTAATAATAGATTGGGATATACACTTAAATTTAAATTTCACGTAAATAAAACAATTTTTTACTATAG
Source organism: Galagoides demidoff (assembly GCA_963574575.1). NCBI lineage: Eukaryota > Metazoa > Chordata > Mammalia > Primates > Galagidae > Galagoides > Galagoides demidoff. Next base: position 29,748 of record CAUYQV010069690.1, read on the forward strand.
ATATGGGCAAAATGTTTCATGTTGGGATGTTCTGTACTTGAAAAATCTGCTGACCCTTGTGATTATCAAACTCAACAAGTCTTAAACATTATGGTTGCCAGATTAAGTACAGGACAACCAGTTAAATACTAGTTTCAGATAAACATTGAATCTTTTTTTTTAGTATAAGTATATCCCATGCTGCAAATTTGAGATTTACTTATAACAAAAAAAAAAATTACTTGATAACATCTATCAAATTCACCTGCATTCCACTCTCAATGTGGGCCCAAGGTTCTTACTTGTCAGAAGTGTTATGGGTCTACCTCTGGACTGAGATCACACGATAAGTGGCAGGTCTGTCTTCACCCCGTGTACACCATTTAAGGGAAGGGACTTGTGGCTAGAGTGGTTTGATGGGTTCAACTCATGGCTCTTCCATTTACTTACCAGGTGACTTTGAGCAGGTTGATTAACTTCTAAGAGCATCAGTTTCCCCAAATTAAGTAGGAGGGGTAAACATAGTGTCCAACTCCTGGGATTTTTACAAAGATGAAATGAAGAGTGCTGGCACAGAGTAAGTGATCAATCAGTGTTAGCTACCATCATGGTTACTCTTGTACTATTATTGTGGTTAGTAATGTAAATATTAATGAAGCACAGAAATTGGCACACAAAGACCCACAAATGTTAGCTCTTATAATTAAGCAGTTACTGAGCATTTCAAATAATAAGAATGTTTCTATTAGACTCAATAATTTATCCTCTCAACATGTGTATCTACCATGAGCAAGGTATCAGGCGACAACCAACACAGTGATAGTATGTGGCTTTTGTGAAAGCACCCTGATAATGAAAATTACACACCATCACAACAGGGCATGTACATGTGTAAATAACACACACACATACACTAATACGATGGTGATGATGATGGCAACGACAACAATTGAGCTACTGTTCTTGCTCTTTGGGGGCAGAAGAGAGAAATTCTAATACACACAAATATAAATCATAGATAAGGATGGGCATCTTTTCTGAGAAAATAGGGGAGCACAAAGGATATGGTCCAGAATGAGTTTTAAGATACAAAGAAACAGTTTAAATTTCCTCATCCTTTCTAATAATAGGAGACAAGGTCACTTTCTGTATTCTTGGGTATCAACTGAAAGCTTATAGAAGACACACTTGATTCAAAGCAAGTTAAGAGCAAAGCATTTGTCTTGGTGAGTGTTTTGACTTTTTGGTGGTTTTATTCTTGATCATTAAGGTTTTACTATTCTTTGAGCTCTGAGTGTATGTATATAGCTAAACTGGGTCTTTTCTCCAGGTGACTCTCCAAAGTATTAATAGAATTCATACAGAAAAGACAGCACTGACCAATAGAAATACAATAAAATCAGGCAGCTCCTGTGGCTCAAAGGAGCAGGGAGCCAGCCCCATATGCCAGAGGTGACAGTTTCAAACCTGGCCCTGGCCCAAAACTGCAAAAAAAAAAAAAAAAAGAAATACAATAAAATCCACATATGTAATTTTAAATTTTCTATTAAGCACATTTAATAAAGAAAAAAGAACCAGGTGAAATTAATGTTATGATATGTTTTACTTCAGCCCAATGTGTCAAAAATATTATCATTTTGAATGTAATTAACATGGGTTAATAATAATTCTTAAAATAGTTTATATTCTTTTTCTTCATATTAAGGCCTCAAACTCTAGCACTCTCCATTTGGATGCTAAATTTTCATCAGAAATATTCTATCTAATCTTCCTGGGATTAGGTGATATCTTAGAGTGGTTTTGATTTGCATTTCTCTGATGATTAAAGATAATGAGCATTTTCTAGCCTACATCACAAAGTCCCAAAACACGAGATGCTGGCATGGATGTAGAGAAGGGAGCATGTCTACACTGCTGGGGGATTATAAACTAATACAGCCCTTTTAGAGAGAAGTGTGGAGAATCCTCAAAGATCTAACTGTAGACCTTTCATTTGACCCTGAAATCCCATTACTAGGTATGGGATAGAAGGACAGAGGAACATAAATCATTTTAGCACAAAGACATTTGCACTAAGATGTTTGTTGCAGCTCAGTTAATAATTGCCAAGTCATGGAAGCAACCAAGTGCCCATCAACCCATGAATGGATCAACAAACTGTGGTATATGTATACCATGGAATATTATTCATCCTTTAACAAAGATGGAGACTTTACATCTTTTACATTTATCTGGATAGAGTTGAAATACATTCTTCTTAGTACGGTATTGCAAGAGTAGAAAATAAATATCCAATGTACTCCATACTAATATGAAATCAATATGTAAACAATTACATGTTCCTAAGAACAATATACTAAAACACTAATATAGTCCAGAAATCACTATATAAACAATTAATGTTCCTAAGAACAATATACAAAAACACTAATATAGTCCAATTTGGGGGTAGAAGGAAGTGGGAGAGGGGAGGACGTATGGCAGAAGGAGGGAGAGGCTGAGGTGGGATCTCACCTAATGTGCACATTGTGAGGGTGTATAACATGGCCCCTGGGTGAGGGTCTCTTCTACAAATGGAACTCTACCCTGGAAGTGAGAACAATGTAACCTAAATATTGTACCCTCATATTAATTTGAATAAAGTTTAAAAAAAAAGAAATGACAAAGTTGCTGAACTGGATTAAAAAAAGAAATATTCTATCTATATTTATTTCACAAAATTTGCAATTGAAAAAGTAAATTTTATTTACCCAACTTGTTCTAAACATACATAAAATCTCAAATTATCTTAAAATAATTTAAGCAGGTTTTTTTTTTTAATTAAGTTTAAATTAACACAGTTAAATGGAGTTAAGATTCCAGTCTTCAATTGCACTGACCACATTTCAAGTGATCAGTATCGGCCAGCACAGGTCAAAGGTACAGTCCCAATATCTAACTCCCAGTTTGTAGCCTTCAAGCAGCATAATTCATACAAAGATTTAATATTATATTTCTCGATCTTTCAATATCCTGAGTAACCCAGCCTACTCTGTCTACAGTATGGTTAGTCCAGCCTTCTGGAAGATAAAAACTAAAGACATAAATTGAAAAGAAAAGGGGTTTACAACCAACTTTATTCCAAAGAACAAAGCAAATTCATTACCTGAACTCTGTATTGGAGTTTTCTTGACATTACATTCAGGTCTAAGAATACCACAGAAGTTCCACAGGAATCCCATCTGCACACAATTTCACCATGTTTTTGCACCTTGCTTGTCATATTTCATGTTGGTGAGGAAAGAATATTGTACATGGTAAGCATTCAGCAGAGACATATTGGGTGAACAGCAGGACAGAGGTCAAGAGAGGGGGAGGATGCTGCCAGTCCAGGAGCCACCAGGTAGTTCTGCTCAGATGAACGCTTGAATTCTAAGTCCTATCCCAGCCCACTCATATTTGGTGCAAGCACAGAAATGGCACAACCAGGACATGAGCCACAGGGCTGTTCTCAGGTTTCAGTTCAAGGGGATGTAATAAATGGTATATATGTTCCAGTAATGATATTCCAGGGACAGAAGGGCCAGCCCACACTAGGGACTAAAGATAGCCGCCCTTTGGGAATGGCTATGGTTGAGACCACCTCAAGAAGCTTAGGGAGCACTTGTAAATATATATGTATATATATACACACATATATAAAAAATCCACATTATATATATTTAGATAAATATAAATATACGTATATATAAATATTTATATATGTATAATATACATATATATTTTTATATAAACATTTATATATATAAATATAAATATATATATAATATAGATTTTCCAAATGCAAATGTCCCAACAAAGAAGAGAAATAAGAAATTCTTTTTTAAAAATCTTTAGGAATCACACAAAGAGCTCTCAAATTAATTCCACTTGGAGAAGGCCATGAGTAAAAATGGAAAAGAAGATACGTGAGTGGTGCCCATGTGTAGGAGTAATGTCAGCAGAGCAAAAGCCCAAAGCAAGAGTAGGGTTGAGGGAAAAAAAATTCTCAAAATATCAAAAAATATCAAAAGGGTATTGTCTTAGTCTCTTGTTGCTGCTCTAACAAATTACCACAAAGTTGGTGTCTTGTAATAACACAAATTTATTACCTTGCAGCTCTGGAGGTAAGAAGTCTAAAATCAGTTTGGCTGGGCTAAATCAAAGTGTCAGTAGGCAAAGAGGTCCTGCTGAAGACTCTAAAGCAGTGGTTCTCAATCTTCCTAATGCCACAACCCTTTAATATAGTTCTTCATGTTGTGGTGACCCCCAACCATAAAATTATTTTCATTGCTACTTCATAACTATAATTTTGCTACTGTTATGAATCATACTGTAAACATCTGATATGTAGGATGGTCTTAGGCCACTCCTGTGAAAGGGTCATTCGACTCCCAAAGAGGTTGTGACCCACAGGTTGAGAACCACTGCTCTAGAGGAAAATCTAGATGATTCCCACATTCCTTGGCTTGTGGCCCAACATTGCTCCAATCTCTGCTCCTGTGAGCACGTTTCCTTCTCTCTGATCCTCCTATTTCCTTCTAGAAGGACGCTTGTAATTACATTGGTCCCTCCAGGATAAGCCAAAATAATCTCCCCATCTCAGGATCTTTAATTTAATCTTTAGCAGTGTTGGCACAGAAATATCTCTAGGGGCCATTATTCAGCTTCCCGCAAATATACTTTAACTATTTTCAGAGAAAAGTACTTCTTGAAGCCAATGGTGCAATGCTAAGACATGACAAAGAGGAAACGGAACTCCCTAATTCCAATATTGCTTCCAGCTTCTCTGGCAGAGTGACTGATCCCTGGACTGATAAACTCAGGATACATGCCTCCATCCCCAACCCCTGTAGGCTAATCCATCATTATTTCCCCAGGTTCCCAGGGCTCACTATATATCTTTAGTTATAGTAATTAGTCACCTAACAAATATGTATTGAGCATCTACCATATGGAGACCATATTCTCATTATCTAGGACACATCAGTGAACGAATCAAAAGCTTTTTACCTCAAAGTGTTACCCAACTAGTAGGGGAAGGCATATGATAAACAAAATAAAGAATGAAATGGCATAGTATATTTGAAAGACGTTAAATGCTATTTGAAAAAAAAACAGAGGAGAGAGAGGAGTAGGACATGTAATAGTTGGGGGACAGTCGCGGCCTTAAATAGGGTGCTTAGGAAAGGCTTAACTGAGAAAACAGAATTTGAGCAAGAGCTTGAAGGGTGTATGTGACTGGTGAGAGCCACACTGGTTTAGCATGTGACGCAAGGGCCTGTGGGGGGCAGTCCTGCAGATCCCATGCTCAGGGAGACCTGAGGCCTGCAGCACCATGGGCACATGGGCAGAGGCAGGAGAAGAGGACGGCTGGGCGGTATGGGCCATGAGCTCGGGAGAGCAGGGACATCTGTCTCACTGGAACCTCGCATTCACAGACAGCATTTGAGAAATGTGGCTGAAGGAAAGAATTCTTCTTGGGTTCTCCACCGAGCAAGGAAAAGAGGCATGGTTTTCTCTCCACTACTTCCCTGCATACTTCACCTTCCTTTCTGCATCAGGGCAGAGGCCTGGGCCATCTGTCACCCGGGCACCCAGCATGGAGTCACCATCCCCCTCAAGCCAAGACATAGGAGTCTAGTCACACTCAGCCATAATCTTGTAAGCTCTGCTCCACTTTCCCGCTGTCCTGCTCTCCCCCTGACTGCCTGCCCCACCTTTCCGCCTCCTAGCCAGTCTCATTCCACTGAAAGCCCTGGCAGGGCCTGCCTTCTCTCCTCACTACTGGGAGCACAAGCCTGGGCCGAGTCCTGAAAAACTGGAAGGCTGTGGGGGAGGGCAGGGAGGTGTAAGAGAGTTGAGAAACAGGCCAAGGCTGTTCTGGGGGACCAGGAACAACAGGCAAGAGGACATTATGAAGCCTGTTTGTTCCAGCATGCTGGGGAGTGACAAAGGGTTAAGCGATTTGCATTACTGTATTTGTGTGCAGACCTTGGAGGGCCAGGAGCTGCGCTTGGGTGGTCTGGTACAGTCTCAGGCAGCAATCTATTAGTGCTATCTCAGTGTGATTTATGCAGCTGTCAAGCTGCCTTCACCAGGACAAGTGAATTGTGGGCACCGTCCCCGGCCATGCTCCTTCTGAGAGGGTAAGTAAATGGAGACCAAAGAGAAAGAAAACAGCCAAGGTGCCACCCTCATCCTCCAGGCCCTCTAATGATGACTTCCCTCTAGAGAAAAACATCCAGCTGCCCACAAGAAACTGTACTTACAGAGCCCCACAGTCTGCCCAGACCTTGTGCATGCCTGCTGCATGGCCCAACTGGCCCAGGAGAGCAGGGAGGGTTGGCCGAGAGCCACCTAGCAACGGATGGGATGGGAGAATCCAGGCCGAAAGACAGCAGGGCACTAAGGCCATCCAGCTAAAGTGGCCTGAGCACTGGCCCCTGTTCCAGGCCTGAGGGGAACATGGCAATGCCACGGCATGAACTGCACCCCTCCCTGAGGGAAGACTGTCACATGAAGATGCCACCAACAAGGTCCCAAGGCTGCTCCACTGTGAGGTCTAAAGCCTCAGTGTGCCAGCCCTCCTCTAAGGTGCTCACTGCACCTTGTTTACCTTCCCAGAACCCTGGGAGAGCCTCAAGAACATGCCAGAAACCCCTAGGAACAGAATTCATTTCCAAATTTTATGTGAGAGGCTTGACTAAGCATCTGATGTTCTTGATGACAGGCCCATCCTTAGGCAGAGTGCCTTCCTGGGGTTGGGCCCTTCATAACCGCCACACACACACACACACACACACACACACACGCCCACCCCGGACACACCTGTTCCCCACAGAGGGAGCGGCCGGGAAGAGAGCTGCCTCTCTTATTCAGGGTTTGACTGACAGTGAAGTAGCCATAAACGTGCACAAATTTAGAAGCCTGAAGGAGTCTTTGCGTACATGTGTGTATGTGTGCGTATGAGGGGGAGAGAGAGACCAACAGCAGGACTCCACTTGTAATAACGTCAGGAACTTTTCTTTCACGGGCCTCTTTTCTCCTCACTACCAAGTGGCATGTGGTGTATTGTGTTTGTGGTACAGCAGTGGAAGGCAGGTGCTTCGTATCGGATTTGATTTCCAGCCAGAACATTTCAGAGGTTGGGAGTAGGGGCAGCAGAGACCAATTCCTGATTGTTGCTGAAACCCAGGGAGAAGAGAGGACAGGGCTGAGTGCTTTTGGCAAATGATAGCCATGAAGTGTACTTCACTCTCTCCCTCCTCATTCAATTTTTGCCTCCTCTGGACTCCATAGGATCTATTGCTCCAGGACGGGGGTGTCCTAAAGAGGAAATCTCCTAGCTGGACTCAGATGGACACAGGTGGCTCCAGCAGCTGCACATTCCCTGAGTTTCTTGACTTGGCAAGGACTCTGTGGACTTGGTCTTTTCACGGTCCTTTCATCAGAGGCAGGAGGGGACAATGGGCATTTTGATGAGGCTTCCTGTTTGTTCAGATAGGAAGCTGCTAATGCCTCACTTTGAAATGGTGCCTAGAGGTAAATGTGCCAACTTGCCCTCCAAGCACCTGACTGCCCCTCCTTGCAAGGAACCTTGAGTGCCCATTCAGCTGGAAGTTTAAAAGTTTGACAGTTTAGTTCACAGCATGGCAGGGCTTGTATTTCCCATTGCCAGGAACCTTTTATGGACCCTTGTGCCCTTCTGTTTTCCAGGGCACCATTCTTCTTCCCTGGTTCTGGGTATAAAAAGAACAGCTGCCCTGGAAGTCAGGACTATAGCCGGCTTGGCCAACATTCTTCATAATTCCCATCTTGGCCCTCTCTCCCTAAACCCCACGTCCGGTCATTATATGCAGCTCTTGGTTTCTTAAGCTTGCTTCTAATCAAATCTAAAATGCAGAACTTCTGTCTCCCAGAGCTCTGTGAGAGCCTCCCTTGTGGAAACCCCTCACCCACCACTTCACACACAACACAGGAAGCGTTTGGGGAATTTGTTTTCTAGATAATTCCCCAGAAACCCAGGACAAAGAAAGTCACACAGAAGTAGAAAGGGTCTTTTCCATTTTGTGTTGTTCTTTAGAAAGAAAACGGCTGGAGACATAGGTATAAATGGTTGTTAGTACTTTTTTGGCACACTCTGTGAGGGAGGCTATGCCTGGAAATCCAGTGGATAGAGCCTGGCAATGGAAGGGGTTGTTTGGTTGTTTTTTCTGTAACTCTTTACATTCAAGGTTTTTTCTAAAAAACTTATGTAACAGTTATTTTCTTTTCCATAATGTTAAGAGAACATAAAATTTCATACCAATCATATGCTTTTTTCCATTGAAGCTAGAGAGTGTGTCCTCTCTGCTGTTCCTACATGGTTTCAACCCCCTCAAGTCTCATCCAGGCCATTACATCATCTTCTCCAAAATCTACCCTTCCTGCCATGATTATCTTTCTGAAAATAAGCTAGCTCTCACTTCTCCTTCTTTTAAATCAGTGGTTCTCAACCTGTGGGTCATGACCCACAGGAACTGTATTAAAGGGCCATGTATTGAGAACCACTGTTTTAAATCTTCACTGGCACTTCCTCTACCTAAATCTTCTGTATCCACCCTGCAAAAGATATCTGTTAATCTGGGTTCCTCAAGCAGTAGACACCAAAATAGGATGAAAAGTGTGGAGATTTGATTAGCACCGACACCTGTGGAAGAAATTTAAAATGAGTTGGAAAAGTTTGGAAGAACCATCATACTATGATGGCAGTTTGACCCTGAGTGAAGAGAGAGGGAAGGAAGCATCCCAGACCGCTGTAGAATCCAAGCAAGAGGCAGCAAGACCACTGGAGAGCAAGGCAGCCAATGTCAAGGGAAAGCCAGCCCACCAAGGAATCCCACGGCTCCCTCTTAGGCAATGACTGGAAACATCCTGTGGGAAATATACATGGCCTTGGAGAAAGCCAGTGTGAACCTCAGAGAGCAGCTGCTGGGGCCCTTGATCAATTACATTCCCTGAACTAGAGGCCTGTGAAGGCTATTCTTATGGACAGAGGAGTCAGCCAAAGAGATAATCTACAGTTTCCAGAATATACCATATCATCCCATACATTCATGTATTTATTTGCTCAAGCTTTCTTCCTTGCTTGCCATGTTTTTACAACCATTCCAAAACCAAATCAATTTCCATTTATCTTTCATGGCTCAGTTCAAGTGCTACCTTTTCTACAAAGTCTTATCTTCACAAATGAGACTTTGACTGCCCCTCTGTTATAGCATCCCTTTGATTAGAGCTCATTGCTTACATGTCTCTCTCCTCACTTGCTTTTCATTTACTTTCTTAAGAAAGAGTCTGACACCATGTCTCATGTACATTCACTCATTTATTTATTTAATAATTCACTGTTTATTATTGTGTCACAGGAACTGTGATAGACCTGCTTATTGAACCACATATAAGACAGGGAAGAAGCTTACTTTCCAATCTTGTTTGATAAATGAAGGAATAAATGATAAATGAATAAAGGAAGAGGCAGGGGATGTACTGGTGTAAACCAGTTCCAGGGGGAATGAAAAGAGGTAAAACTTTACCCTGTGTATAGACATGTTAAAATTCAAATCAAATTTGGGTAAGGGAAAATTAATAATGTAGTGGTTTAGTAGCTGGATGTCAAGGCAAACAACAGACAAAATCTCAAGCGATCTCTTTCAAGAATTGAGTCAAATCCTCAATGTCATTATCTGGGTTTTTTTAAGTTAAAAAAGATCTGACTCTCATCCAAATAATTAAAGATTATTAGTGATTATTTAATATTATTATCATTAATGATTAATGATTATTTAACTGGTGAGGGAACTAGCAGGATGACAAACAGTGAAGGGGACAGTAAGAAAAAGTTGACACTACACCTCCCTCAAGATGTAGGTCTAGGAGTTGTATTTTCAAAAATATACAATAGTAGCTCATAAAATCTGTGAATCCCTAAATATAAGAACTAAAGCTGCAATCCCTAAAAGTTGAAACTCTCAAAAGGCTACAATGAAAGAAAGATTTTAAAACTTCAATAATGAACTAGCCCAGCAAAATTGCTGGGAAACTTCTGGGCAAAAGAATCCTC
>CAUYQV010069692.1:0-15635 GCA_963574575.1 Galagoides demidoff
ATGGCCGGGCATTGTGGCTGGCGCCTGTGGTCCCAGCTACTTGGGAGGCAGAGGCAGGAGACTCCCTTGAGCCCAGGAGTTGGAGGTTGCTATGAGCTGTGATGCCATGGCACTCTACCCAGGGGGATAGCTTGAGGCTCCGTCTCAAAAAAAAATAAATAAATAAATAAAAAATAAAAAATAAAAAATAAAAATGGACATGTCTGTTGAATACCTGTACTATGCTATTCACAGGAAGTTTTCACAATAATTTTTAAATCAACATTTAGTATAAGATTATATTGGTAATTTATTCTTTTCTCTGCACACACAGAAAATCATGGACTACTGCAGCCCCCCTTACCCATGATTGCCCTTTCCGTGGGTTCTGTTAACCTCCTTCAGTTATGGGCTGAAAAATATTAAATAAAAAATTACAGAAATAATAAGTTCATAAAAAAAAGATTACCTAAAAGTGAGCCATGTTTTACAAACAAAAAAAATATAATAAGTTCACAGGTTTTCAATTGTACAGTGTTCTGAGGAGCATGATGGAATCCTGCGCCATGCCCGTCTGTCCCCTTTGGAACATGAATCTCATCCTTATGTCTACTACATCCACGCTGTGTGCTGCCACCTGCCTGTGAGGAGTCACTTCGTGACCAGAATCAATTGTCAGGGTCTCCCAGTGCGTCTTTTGTTCAAGTAACCCTTACCTTACTTAATAATGGCTGCAAAGTTAAAGAGTAGTGATACTGACAATGTGGTTATGCCAATGAAAAGCCTCAAAGTGCTTTCCTTAACTGAAAAGGTGAAAGTTCTCAATATGCAAAGAAAGGGATTATATGCTGACATCACTAAGCAGGAAGAGCAAATCTTCTATCTGGAAAATTGTGAAGACAGAATAAAAAATGTGTGCAAGTTTTGCGGTCATACCTCAGACTTTATCCTAGGGATGTACACACAGGAAGACAATATAGTACACACAGGGCTCAGTACTCTCCAAGGTTTTAGGCATGCATTAGGAATCTTCAAACATTTTGTGCATAAGAAAACAATCTCATGGAGGGTTAACAATTTGTTCAAAGAGACCAGATCATGGAAGTAGTAGAGCCAGAACTGAATTCAGTCTGGGTAAGTTTACTAAGTGTCTTGTTTACACGTCTGTCTAGATCACAATCGGCAATGTGCCCAGCACTGTGCGTAGCCATAACAGCCAACTACAGTGTATGGATGAATACATTTCTGAATATAGTGAATGAATTTCTAAATACATGGAATAAATTTCTGAATATTATGTAATCACTATATGACACATTTTCAAACGGATTATTCTTATTAATTGGCAGTGTTTTTCTGGAGGTCATTGTATTTCCCTTATTAAAACAGAATGCCATGCAAGCTGCCACCCGCTTGCTCTAAGACATTACTCCCTAGACTTGTGAACCTGCAGGTCTTATTATTACAATTTTTTTTTTAAGTTGGCTCTCTTGCCCCTAGATGATAACAAATAAGAAAAAAAAATCCGAAATTGGAACGGAGATAAGAGATGAAAAGAATTCTCAACACTAGTTATTATTCTGGGTAATAGAAAGCGGACTCTCCAGGTGTTCATTCTATAAACTAACACCTGTAAATGCAAACTGAGCACCAGGTTTTTTGATTTTTTTTTTTTGTTGGTTTGTGATATTCAAACAGAATCTCTCTCTGTTGCTGAATTAGTTTGAAGTGGTGTTATCAAACCTTAAAATTCTGGGCTCAAGTTATTCTCCTGCCTCAACTTCCTGAGAAGCTAGGAATACAGGCACGCATCTCCACATCTAGCTCATTTTTTTATTTTTTGGAGACATGTGGTCTCATTGCTTTGCAAAGATTAGTCTTAAACTCCTGGGCTTAAATGATTTCTCCACCTCAGCCTCCCAAAGTGCTAGGATTACAGGCTCAAACAACTGTGTCCAGTCTGAGCTCCAGAAATTTAAGAATGAGGGCACTAGAGATGGTGAATGTGGCATATTCCTGGTGGGAAGCCATGAATAGAGAATCCAAGCTGGGGAGAGGCATAACTGAGGTCAGGGAGACATAAATGAGAGAGAGAGACGTTACAGCAAGGCGGGTATATTGGGCCTCCTGCCGCTGCTGCTGCTAATACTGCTGCTGATGCCACTGATTAATTTCTATATTTCATAAATTTCCCCAAGGCTGCCCTTATAACAAAAAATAAAGTTGATTTATTCCAGGAAGTTCTGAGGCCTTTCTGTTCACTGGTTTATGGTTGTAACCTCAACTATGAATCATCATGAATAAGGAAGTTTAAACAACCATCATCATCAGTCATACCTGAGCACCATCAGGATTCACTACATGTGGATTTGCTAAACATCCTTTTATTCTGGTTGTTTCAGGAGTTTTCTTCCTCACTTAATCCCATGATGAGATAATTATGTAACAGTGGAACGAAAAGCCACTCAGAATGGAAGAATGAAGGTCCCATCTCGCCATTGCCCCTTATCCATGATAGGTATTTGATAAACGTTTTAACATATTTGAATCTTGGGTATGATATTATAAATAGAATAATGGATATGATTATTTGAAAGACAGATTGAAATTTTCATCGAGAAAATGCTTTATACCATATAAAACATCACACACACGTAAACATACAAACTGGTAGTTGATATTATCATTGACCATTGTATCCAAATAATTTTAAATCTTAGGTTTGGTATGTTTAACGGAGACTAAATATTTGTTTATATAATTTTCTAAACTGTAGAGTAAAAAATTTTTGACTCTTTTTGAACACCTGTATTTTTGTCATTCTAAAATTTAAAAGATAAATTCTTCTCCAACTTGGTTGGAAACTATTTGTTCAAGACGACCTGTAGAGAAAATTAACCTAGTGGAACGCATCTTTACTAGGTTAGATCAAAATCAGATGCCCTGACTTCCTGACACTTAAATGTACACAAAACTCTGCATTTAAAACAAAAACAAAAAATTCAAATGCCTAAATGGTCATACCATTAAATACACAGAACTCCTCAAAAAAGTGAAAACAGACATTATTTTTCTTTGTTAACAATGAACAGCTGATAAACGTTTGTGTAAGTACAGAGAGTGTCTAAAAATGACTACTTTGATGAAAACCAGAAGAAAGGGAAAGTTCTCCCACAAGAATCAGAAAAATGGAGGGAGCAAAAGTCCAGACGTATAAAACGTGCTGTATCCGAGCCTTTGTTTAGTGGCCTATCTACCTGTTTGATCTTGCCTCTATTAAATACAATGCTCTGGAGGCCTCCACTTTTTAAGAAAAATTAGCAAACAAAAATGAGATCTCTCCAACTGTGCCTGCTACTTTTTCCTACCCCTACCGTGCTTCAGTTAACTTAAAATATGCATTGGTATATCATTTTGCTATGAAATAGTTACTCGGAAAGGTAATATAGATTTAATGAGCTCTTTGAAATAGATGGGTATATTTTAGCTACCCTTAAACCTTTTGTTTGAAGAATTCACTTTGTAATTGGTGATGTGGTAAAACATTCTTCTAAAAATCTAAAAAAGAGCTAAGTACGTTTTCAGGCTGTCAGGGGAAAACCCATGAAACATTAAGAGACCCAGGAAACATGCTTTTTAAAAACACATATTTGATTGATCGTGGACATATTAAAAGACCATGAGTGATTTTCTTCATTGATCATGGTATTTACCTTGTATACTGTTCATTAAGAGAATAAACAGTTGAATAAACACAATTAAATCGGAGCAGGTGGTCTTTATGTCTGCCCCTCGGACCGTCTTTGACTGCTGAGTAGTTCTTCTTTCATTTTTGTTGTTCTTATGTGTGTATTCTTTGAGAATGTTGAATGTTTTTCTCTTCTATTTGCCTTTTCCACCTTTATTTTTCTAGTCAAATCTATACAGAGTATTTAAATCCGTACAGCTGAAATCTCTTTCTCTACTTAAATGCATAGATGATATGCTCTGAAAATTTTAATAGCAAAGTATATAGTTATAAATAGTAAATTTATAACATTCTCTCACCCACTTAAAGTATCAGAAATTGAATCTTCCTAACACAGGTCCAGATATTTAAAATAGGCTAATTATATGTTATACCATAATGTCCTTCATATAGATGTGTTTCTCTTGATGCTTAGGAAAGATTACATTTAAATGAATTACTTTAAGCTTTTTTAATGATAGGAAACAAAAATTCATCTAAAAATGTGATCAATAAATTTGCTCTTTATGTTTCTCTGGATTAGTGCTCTAATGCATTTCTGGGTTTTTTGTTTGTTTATTTTTTGGACATATGGTTTTGTATGGTTCTCCCAGTTATATAAAGCAGTCGTCTAACAAATTAAACCATTATTCCCTTTGTTCTTTTCCTGTATCACCTCCTGGGCACTCTAACTCCTCTCTGGTCTTCTTTTTACCGAAGCTCCTCTTCTGGTTGAAGAACCTTTATTTCACTCTAAAATTTCACCCAAGCTCAGACTTTTCATAAGCTTTCTCTAGTCTCCCAGAACCACTCCCAACAAATCCATTTGTTTGGACTTTGGGATCCTCGAGGCCTTATTTTCTATTAGAGAATTCCCCCATATCTTTAGTCTGTTGTCCATCTTCCTTTATCAAGGTGAGTCTAGGGTATGTCTAGGGATCTGTCAGGACAGTCTCAAAGGCCCAATAGACATAGCACGGTGGAGAGCTCTTCAGTGAGAGAATGGAGTAAAACCCTAAACAGGTCAGCAATACGGAAAGAAAGTGGTCGGGACATTACACATGTGATTTCCACCGCCACTACTTCACAGGCAAGGCGACAATGAGAGAATTTAAAGAACAATATGACTTAGATGATATGTTATATTATTTGTTCATTTTCACAATGGGGCTGAGCTTCATGAAATAATAGTTGTATATTTTGTGTGGATATCCTCAGAAAATAGTTCATGGAATACAGAAGATGCTGAATTCATGAGAAAGAGAGAAAGAGAGAGAGAAATAACCACTGACTGAATCACAATTAAACTACCAACTAACAAAGATTCTTCAAAGATTACAATTGCTAAATATCTGCCTGAAATTGAATTAGCTCTACCTCATTAAACATTTCTTTCCAATTGATGGAAACTCTCCAACAGAGTTCTCAAATGTTTAATACATTATCCAGGGTTATATGATGCTTTAATTATGAAATTAAATAGAAGGTTAAGTGATTTTTAACACGCCAAATTAACTTTTTGCAACCATGTAAGCACATACGTTTTTCACTTATTTTTCTACTTTCTAGTTTAATTAATATTTAATCACATTAAATTTTCATTTAGTTTATTTAACTTCTCCTGACAGCTTCCACTAAACAAAGTTTGCTTTCTCTTTGAAGGAAGATTTTAAGAACTTTCAACTGAAATATTTTATGGAGTTATACATGCATAACTCCAGAAGAAATGCACTTAGAAATTTCCTTCACAGAAAGAAACTTATACATTCACTAAAAGAATGTGTAACAACGAAATGTGGAAAGAATGATAGTGGTCATGTTCTTGGGCCTGAGGATTTTCAGACAAAGAGACAAGATGAAGTAAATTTAACTTTAAAAAAAGTAATAATATGTTTTTTGACATTTCCTAGAAGTAAAATCCAGAAGTTACCCTAAATTTAAAGATTACTGGATGAACTAGTAAAGAAAAATCATGTTTTACTATCTAAAATAAGAACAAAATTCATAAAAAGAAAGATGTTATCGAGTATAAGTCAATGTTATTCAGTAACAACATATTTTTGTGCCAATTAATTGTTCCCTTATTTACATGTATCACATAAAAGAAAGCTTGAGTAAAGGAGAAGAAGAAAGGGGAAAGGCAAGTTCATCTGAAGAACCAAAAGAGAATATATGCAGTTGCTTGAGCACAGTGGCTTATGGCTATAATATTTGGGAGGCTGAGGTGGGAGGATCTCTTGAGGCTGGGAGTTTGACGAGTCTGAGTAAGACTTTGTCTCAACAACAAAAGTAATAATGTGATCCAGGCATGGTAGTGTGTGCCTATAGTCATACTTATTTGTGAGGCTGAGCTGAGGAGATCTCTTGAGCCCAAGAGTTTGCTATTATCATAAGGTATGTTTATGCCCACTCCACTACAGCCTGAGAAACAAAATGAGATCCTATTCTGTAGCTAAGAAAAATTATATATATATAAATTTATATGTGTATATATATATGTTGTCTATATATATGGTATATACATATACATATACACACACACACATATATATGTTATTTGAAAAAAAATAACCAATCTCATTACACATGAGAAATTCTTGTCCTCGGTTAGATTTGTTTTAATTGTCACCTAAAAGTATATATGTTTGTTAAATTTTAAACTTCTGCTTAGAAATCATTTTCATTCTTCCACTTGTTACTGCAGAAAATATTTCAGATAGTATACAATTTATTTAAACCAACATTTAGGTAAAAGAAGAATGACTGCATTTCTAAAAGTCTTATCACTGAATACATTTTTTTAAAAAAATAGACAAAATAGACGATTTGTCTGTTAATCTGGAATAATACTACCAAATATTTGCAAAGGAAAACAGGTCAGGGTTTTAACTCTGCAACTGAAATTTTGCAACTAGACTATGAGTTATGTATAAAATGGAAATTATTGTCCCCATTTTACAGATGAGGACATTTCTATGGAATTTGGGTTAAGTATTGCTCAGGGTTATGTGAATCATAAAACAGGACACAGATTTGAACATAGCATTTCTAATTTGCCTAAACTCTTTCACCCACTTTCTTCATTTGGAATTTATTTTAAAACAACAGCAGGAAAAAGGGGAGCCTCACTTTCACCTTTCCAAATTCTACAAAAATATGACATATTCAGTTGACATTGGCTGTTTAATCATGGAATTTGTCTATACTTAGTTATTTTTATGTACCTGGCATAACAAGCAATATAGTCAATTATTTATGTATTGTCTTCATTCGAGAACCCAATATGAATTAATCTAATTATGGTGATTGGGGCATTTAATACCTCAGGAATTAATCATTCCACTGTGTTAGGAACATTCCATTCCACTCTCTTAGGTAATTGACAGTGTACCCTAATTTATTGTTGATTGTAGTTATACTGTAGTGCTATCAAATGTTCATATTATTTAACTAACCATAATTTTGTACTCATTACCCCCTCATCTATGCTACCTTTCTCAGCCATTAGTAATCATCATTCAACCTATCCTCTTCATGACATCAACTGTTTTTATTATGTTCTCACATATGAGTAAGAATATGTGAGATTTTTCCTTCTATCTTGCCTTATTTCATTTAATCGAATGTTTTCTGGTTCCATTCCTGTTGTTGCAAAGGTCAGCATTTCATTCTCTTTGTGACCATGTGATATTCCATTGTATATGTGTATCACAATTTCCCTATCCAATCATCCATCCATGGACACAAAGGTTGAATCCAAATCTTGGTTACTGTGAATACAGCTGCAGTAAACATAGGGGTGCGCATATCTTTCCAATGCACTGAATTCCCTCCTTTGGTCATGTACTCAGTAGTGGGATTCTTGGCTTATATGATTCAATTTTTAAGTTTTTTGAGGAAGCTCCATACTTTTCTCTATAGTGGTTTCACTAATTTCCATTCCCACCTACAGTGTATGAGGATTCCCCTTTATCTACATCCTCACCAGCATTCATTATTGTCTGCTTTATTGATTTAAGCCTTTTTAACTGGGCTGAGATGATATCCCATTGTTGTTTTGTTTTACGTTTCTCTGACAAATAATAAGGTGGAGCCTTTCTGTATACTTTTTTGGCCATTTCTATGTGTTCTTTTCATCAATTTCTCTTCAAAACCTTCAAACAACCAGAACTTTACTCATGTTTCTCCTCAAAAATCCCATAAGTCTTACATTTCATGTTAAATTGTTATTGCATTTAACGTGCACATATACTATATCTCCCTTCTCTGTTAAAACTTAAACTGTTGACCTTTCTTGTATATATCGTATGCACTTTCTGTATCTTTTAATAAACAAATGCATGATGCTTCTCTTCTATATTCAAATAACAAAAATGGACTCTTGTTACTGTTCGATTACCTAGTGCATTTTTAGTTTATTAACAATTTCCTTAAGGCTGGTGTTACGTGCTGATGTTATATTTGTTAGCATATACATATTCATTTCTTTTTTTATTGTTGGAGATTCATTGAGGGTACAAGACGTTTTACACACTGACACCCCATCTTTTACTTATTAAAAATCTGAAGGTAGAGATAAACCTGCTATATTTTGTAATACACAGCAGATCCTTAAATGAATAGTGAATTAATAGCTATTAATAGATAATTTCTCAGTGACTGGAATGGCTTTGGGGACTATGGGCATTTTGACAATATTAATTCTTCCAATCCATGAGCATGATATATGGTTTTAATACATTGTGTCTTCTTCAATTTTTCTCGGTATTTTATAGTTTTCAGTTTACCGATCTTTCACCTCTTTGGTTACATTTATTACTAAGCATTTGATTGTTCTGTGTGATTTTTAAATGATATTGTGCAAAAATATGCTTTTAGTAGAGAAAAGAATACTTTATAATCTTGAATAGAAATATTTTACAGATGCTGATATTAATTGTTGTAGTTTTGCCACTGCCTCCCAGCAGAGCATCAGGAGTCCCTAAGAGCTGTTATTTCATTGATGATCAGATCAATATCCACTCATAAATAATCACAAAATTTATTTTAAAATGTTATGCCCAAAGTTGTATTTAATCATACTTACTTCTCATACAGTTATTTGTCTAAAGCAATTTTTCAGATTAGGACGACTACAGCTTTTTACACTAACGAGAACATAGACAATTTGAAGCTTTACTATATATTTAGGAGACAAAAGACACAAGTGAGCCATTTAAAATAACTGAGCCAAAGTTTACTATCTGCACAGGGGGATAGAAATTCCTGGTACGCTTACTTACCTTATGGAGCTGAAGTGAAGACTGGGGGATCGTAATCTGCATAAAGTCTCCAGTGCCTCGCTTAGCCCTTAGTAAAGGCCCAATAATTAGTTATGTCCAAATCCTTTATATTTGAGAACTCCCATTTAATTTTCTTTCTGCTCTGCATATGCCAAGTCTAGATTATAGGCTCCTTCAGTGTATGAGATATTATTTATGTTAGCATTGCTTACTGATCATCTCAGATATTTCTGTTATTCTGTTTTCCTAATGATGTTTTGTGGTCCAGAATAGATCCACTTAATAATTCACCCATTCTTTCTCTAGTGGCCACTTCTATACCTTATCCTCATCAATACGTCACATGTCTCTCTGCGAAATTCATCCTTCCAGTTTTACACCTTTCTGTTTCTCTCCACTGTCTTTGAGATAAAGTTAAACCTCCTTAATATGGCCCAAAAGACCATTCATGAAGTTGCAACCCCTTATCTCCTCATAGCTCTCCAAACTGCTTCACAATTATTTTATTTTTTCTTACTTTTTGTCAGCTTTGGTATTATTTTTGTGAAAAACAAATTTCTCGTCTACTTTAAAGTTCAAAATGAATAATTCCTCTTATTTGAATTCTTTCTGAATTTCATAAACAGAATGGACTACTTGACTTTTATACATAATTAGATCCATTATAAACTACCACCAGAAGATTTTACCTTTTGAGGTCTCAGAACTCATTTAGATATGAATACAATGGCTTATTTTTTTCCCAAAGTTCACCCACAACTATGCCATATGAAAATTGATTGCTATATTGTCTCTCTTAAAAATATTTCAGAACTGTATCATACTTTGCAATTACTTTGGTTACAACAACAGTCTAATTATGCTTCTATGTTTCAAAGGATTTTATTTAAAACTCTAATTTTGTTCCTGGTTTAAACTTCTTTTCACTTTTCTACAGTGCTTAACAGGAAGGTCCTGTAGCAAGGGTAGCTGATATTGTAGCACAGAAAAGCCTTTTGTATTTGTTCTGTCCTGCTTTTCTGCTTGTGTGCAAATACTTCTGAGATTGTTTAAATTGGGAGGATGACAAACAGTGAAATGTCTTCAAGTGTTGGAATCTTTTCTCTGCAATGCTTCAGTAATAGAGGGATAATCAACACTGCTGATGGATAAACAGATGTCCAACTTTCGTAGAAGAACAATGATGCCTTTTTCTTTTCATTTTTCTGGAGACACTCAAAAAATTATGGGTATTTCTTTTATTGCTTCCTTTTCACCCAGAAAGAAATAATAATATCCTCCTCAATAGTGGCCTTTGAGCAGTTGATGTCAGTTACCAGGACCCATGACTACTGTACTTTAATATAATTAAGTCAATCTCCCATCAAAATAATCATTTTGTCATCACTTACTGACCATATATAGAAAATTCTGATGGTGTCTGCTGAGAGATGGCTGCCTCCTGGAAAATTTTACAGTTTGGAAGCAATAGAATCCTCCAAACACCAGGTCTTATTTGAAATGACTGTATTTTATTCTTTATACAACTGGTTGAAATCACTTAATGTTAATATCCACTGCCTCGCTTTTCTCTATGCTTTTAGAATTCCATAATCAAATTGAGCATAGACTCAGTGCCCCTCCTTCTGGTACATCATTACTCAGGTTTGTGGAGCCTGCATTTATGATAAAGACTCACTCTTATCCATTGGATAATGTACCAGCTTGGAAAAATCTTTGGCAGATTCCTAAAGTAAAATTGTTTTTAATATTTTTGTTTTGGGCTGTTTTGAGAGCATATGTCCAGTTCTCCCACATGCTTTCAAAGACTATAATTTAGGTCGCCAAATTCCATAGCTGTAGGCAACATATCTAACTGACAACCCAAAGCCAGCTTGATCATAGAGAAGGGGGAGAGATGTGGCTTGAGCCTTTGGACAAGCTGCTGAGTGTAAAACATTCCCTAAAAATGCCCCTCTTTTTTCGCAAATTTTGAATGGAATTTCACTGAGGTCTTACAGCACCACTTGAAATTTAAAATATCACAAACCAGTGCTCTGGGAATAAAAACCAGCTAGTGTACCTGTCTGCATTTTGAACTTAAAAACAAAATAAAGCAGCAACTAGTTGTTGCATTTCTCAATGTCTAAAAATGTGGAATAAATTGTTTACGCATTGTAAATCCTTCTTTAGACTTTCCTTGGCATAGTAGCACATCTCAGCACACACATATATATTTTAATGACTGCACTTAAATAGTTTCAAGTCAAGTGGAGCAGTTCATAAACTAAGACCCATGCTTTTGATGGACTTGTTATGTTTCTAGTAATTCCAATGTCTATGTAAAAATAGATATTCACCTGTGTAAAAATAACCACCTCTCATGCATAGATAGGTTCCCCTTTGTTAGAGTCACTCACCAAGTCTGTAATAGGTAGGACAAAAGTATGACTCTAAACATAGGCAGTGTGGCACAGCACTGATCCTGCAAAATGCAAAGGTATAAAAACCCTGCATTTTCTACTTTTACTAAACAATTGCTAAACATTAAACTTTCCTGGATCAAGTTCCCCCTTACTTTACCAAATTGATTCATTTGCTGTTTCTTAAAATTTTCAGCCCGCTACATCACATGCTAATATTTCCCTAAATTAAACTTACTGCCTTCTGCCCTGAAACTAAAGATCTTGCACAGAGCAACTGGGAACTCATGTTCTCTGCAGGATGAAATGTAGCAGATCCCAAAAGCAAAGAAGCAAGCTGCTGTTTCTTCGGCAGACCAGTGATGAAACCAGGAAGCCACCAGGAAGTGCCTGCAACCTAAATCATCTAACCAGAACAGGCTGTTATGACAGGGCTTACAGGCATTTGCCTCAAGGTAAGTACTCAACTAATAAAAGTTCCTTCTATCTTTTTTTTTTATTATTAGTCCTTTGTAATTTACTCCTCAGCCTGTATCAGACCAGTCTATGATGTGTTTCCCACACCTTTTGCCCCGTAATCCTCTGTGGTTATTCCAAAACCTTCCACACTGAAGTAGTAGAAGAAATTCTGACTTAATAAAGTTCATACAGAAAAGTAGTATGAATCGATCTAAAAAAAGAAACTAAAATAATATACCCATTATCACTTAATTCAAAAGTTCACACAAATACAATGAACAAATATTCTGTTTTATGCTCAGGACAGTATATTCTAATAGAAATAATACCAATAACCTCAATAAGTTGACAGTACAGTGAAGACATGTACACAGTAATAATCATGATAAATGAGGTAAGCCAAAGCAATGTGGGACTGGGGGGCTCAGGCATGGGTACTCATCAGACAGAGGCAGAGTTTGGGTGGGTCTGAAAAGCTTTGGAGGAAGGAGCCCAGCACATTGGATTTTCATATTATTCTCCCTCGTTTCCCGCATTTCTGTGAACCAAATGTAATTTTAAGTGACATAGTTACAAGAGGGACATTGATTCCCTTTGTCTTCTTTCATGTGTTCTTTTTTGGATTAGTCACAAAAAAGAAAAGAACATATGTTTGACAAAGTAAAATCAATAACTCCAAAAATTAACTTATTTTTCCAGCAACAGAATTGGCATACACATAAATAATGCATCTTGTATTATAGTATAAAAGTGAGAAACACTATGTTGCAGATATAATTATTAAATGAAAACAGCCAAGATTACTAAGAAAGAAATGCCAGGTGGCATTCAGAGTAGAGTAGGGAGGATTTGCTGAAATCCAGTCCTCATTTTGATATAGGAAGTGTGTGAATCAGAGGCCTGCTTCAGGATTGGATGAGTAGTGACTTTTTTTTTTTTTTTACTATTTTTATTCTTATTAAAGTCTTAATAATTTATATTCACCTATTAAAATCTCTTTTATTTATAGATAAGTATTATTTGAATTTAATCAATATTTCATTTCTCCCATCTTTGCAGGAAAACATTGTCTATCAGTGAAATTTAGGACTGGTTTACAAAAATATATGCTGCACATATTGCTTCAGAATTCAAAAAATTGAGAAAAGGCATCATTATTTTTGAATTTAAGTGCAAATTCTTTAAGTATAAATTTTGAATTGAGTGAAACCATGTACCTCACTGAAGAAATGATTAATTCCCAAATAAACTTTTAAACAAACTGTCAGTCTGGATATTTGTAACTGATTACACAGACAATAATATCCCATTGCTCTCTTTGGCCAAAGAACATTTACATGGTTTTAGAAAAATGTAAGTACAGCTAACTACCTAATATGTAACTCCGAGTACACATACATATTAATCTGCTTGAGCAAAAATGCCCACTAGCTGAACCAACAAACCTAGTAATTTGTCTAAAAAGAAGTATCTCTTTTGTGTTCAAATAATGGGGATACATTTACTATCTTTCCCATTCCATATAATTAGAGCAGATGGAAACGTTTTTCCTTAGATTGAGAACTTGGCATTTTACTTGTTTAATTTGGCTCCAGATACAACATTTATAGAACTGCATTCCAGGGAGTGATTTTCTGAAAGATTCCCTATTGAATACAAATGTAATTATGTTAAATAGTCCACCCAGAAATTACAACACTAACCCTAAAGGTTATTCCTTGGGCACAAAATGAAAACATAGGC
Organism: Galagoides demidoff; assembly: GCA_963574575.1. Classification (NCBI taxonomy): domain Eukaryota; kingdom Metazoa; phylum Chordata; class Mammalia; order Primates; family Galagidae; genus Galagoides; species Galagoides demidoff. The sequence goes on from CAUYQV010069692.1 coordinate 13,593, forward strand.
TTTTTAAACAATATTTTCTAGATCACTAGGCAGAATGTTGTAAATTACTACTTTAGGGTAATAAAGGAATTAAAATTTGAATATGAACACAATTAGTTTTAACTAAGAATCAAAATGATTTTTACCCTTATTAATTAATCACGCTTTTTCTTGTTGTGTATTGATTGATGTCAGATATGGCTGTTTCTGTATAACTCGCAGGCAAGAAACTTACAATAGATGTAGGATGAGGAGGATGAGACCACTGGGAACGTTTCAGTCAAGGACCTCTCTGCTTTTGCTCTGTTGAAATTTTTCTACTTGCTGAAGAGGACTGGTATAAAAAAAACTTAAACCAATGCTGAGTTTTAGAAGAATTATCAGAGTTTATGCAAAGAGGCAAAAACAATTCCACCTAAAGAAACGTCAAGTAACCAGGAAACCTGTAACAAATGAACAGTGTGTTCTGCCAAATTTGAAACAAACACTTCAGCTACAAAAATTCACAAAGCTCATTCAGTTCAATTTAACATACAGGAGGAGAGGTCACCACAAAGCTAAGCCAAGGGCCTCCTGAGTTTGGCTAATATCTTGCCACTCTTTCTGTCAAACTTGTATCAACCATGAAAAAAACCAAAACAAAACATGAAAGATGGTGAGCAGAATTTCACTATAGAATAAATGAAAAGTGTAGAGTTTGGCAAAGATCCAGGTGTTCAGCAGGATGATAAACATACAAAAATTATGTATGAGCTTAGTACGATTGGCGTGCCACCTTAGATGAAATGTGAAAGGGATAAAAGAATTCTTCTATTAATGCTAGCTTACTGTGTATTATGTGACAATCTTAAACAGGTTGAATATAACTTGGAAAGAAAGTCAACCTATGAAGAGAAGTCAGGATTGCAAGTGACGTGAAGAGATTAATGAGGAGAAAAATACACAAAAGGAGAAAAAACAGAAGTCTTTGCCATTGAGTTGCAGAATTCATTTGATGCTGTCCCCATACGGGCTGGTTTTAAAATCTTGACTAGAGTGGACATTTTCTTTCATACAGAAATCTATCATCGTAACATAGTTCCTGCATCAATGTGGTGACTTGCAGTTGAGCACAATTTGAAAACCTCTAAGTAGGAGGTTAGTGTATCTCTTTATGCAGACCAAAATTTTGCTGTGCTCTTATCAGCAACCATATGAAAAAAGAATTACTAGATATGGAAGACTCTAACAAACCTAAGCGAATGCTCAAGACGATTGGATATGATCAAGACCAATTATGGTGAAGAGCAAAAACATCTTCCATTTATTTTAAGAATGAAAAATGGTACAACTGCTTTGGGAGAGAGTTGGGTGTTTCCACACAAAGTAAACTCAGTCTTATGATATGGTGAAGAAATTGGAATCCTAGGTCTTTACAACTGATTTGAAAACATGTGCACACAAAACTGCATAGCAATGTTTACAGATGTTACATTTATAATCATGAGAAAAAATAAACAAGATAACCTTCAATAAATGAATTGATAGAAAATTGTGATATTTCTAGACAATGGAATGATATTCAATGTTAAAAAGTAATGATCTACCAATCTACTCAAAGTCTAAATATTAAACGCATATCCCTCAGTAAAAAGAGGCCAGTCTGTGCTTCAAGAGAAACTGTAAAAAAAGTGAAAAAACAGCACCCAGAATGGGAGAAAATATTTACAAGTTGTGTGTCTGAAGGGAACCCTTCCATAGAAATCATAAATAATTTTTACACTTCAGTAGTAAAAAGACAACTGTATTATTAATTTAAAAAAAAAAAAAAGCAGACAAGAGATCTGAGTTGACATTTCTCCAAAGAAATATTTGACCAGCAGAGGGAAGAAAGTGCCCAACATCATTAGACATCAAGAAAATGAAAATCAGTGTCTGAAAAAGACAAGGAGACAAAAAAAAAAAAAAAAGCAACTGAAAATCAAAGCCTCAATTAAATGACCCTTCAAGTACAATGCAATAGCTGCAATACAACAATCTTAAAAAGGAGAATAACAAATGTTGGCAAGAATGTAAAATAATTGT
>CAUYQV010069693.1:0-11742 GCA_963574575.1 Galagoides demidoff
GAGTGCCATGGCATCACAGGTCATAGCAACCTCCAACTCCTGGGCTCAAGCGAGTCTCCTGCCTCCGCCTCCCAAGCAGCTGGGACCACAGGCACCCGCCACAACGCCCGGCCATTTTTTGGTTGCAGCCATCATTGTTGTCCGGCGGGCCCGGGCTGGGGATCCGAACCCACCACCCTAGGTGTACGTGGCTGGCGCCTTAGCCAATTGAGCCACAAGCACTGAGCCAATTTTTCTATTTTTAGTAGAGAGGAGGTCTCACTCTTTCTCACGGCTGGTTTCAAACTCCTCAGTTCAAGGGATCCTGCCGCCTCAGCTTCCCAGAGTGCTAAGATTACAGGTATGAGCCACTGTGCCGGGCCCACAAAATGTTTTATATATAGTTAGGAGCATGGTCTTGACCAGTGACCTGATGCCTAATTATTTTTTCTAGATAGGGATGCATGAAAATGAATAGGGCTGGGTGAGGTGGCTCACATCTGTAATTGTAGCCTCCCAGAGTGGGAGGTCGATCAATTGAGTTCAGGAGTTTGAGCCAGCCTGAGCAAGAGTGAGACCTCATCTCTAACAATTAGAAAAAAAAATTAACTGGGTATTGTGAAAACCTTTAGTCCTAGCTACTCAGGAGGCTAAGGTAGAAGGATTGCTTGAACCTAGGAGTTTGAGGTTTCTGGAGTTAGGCTGATACCATGGTATTCTTCTAGCCTAGGTGACAATGAGATTCTGTCTCAAAAAAGAAAATTGATAGATTTCAGGTTAGTACCTATGGGCTATAAGAGCTTTTCATATTTTAGTTTAGGGAAATGGTGGTGTGTAGAGAAAGGCAGAGAAGATAGCTTTGTACACTGGATTCTGTATTCATTCATCTTCCCTGGTTCTTTCCAGGTGACAGACTCTCTCTCTCTCTCTTTTTTTTGAGACAGAGCCTGAAGCTATTGCCCTGGGTAGAGTGCCATGACATCACAGCTCACAGCAACCTCCAACTCCTGGGCTTAAGTGATTCTCTTGCCTCAGTCTCCCGAGTAGCTGGGACTACAGATGCCCGCCACAATGCCTCCGCTATTATTTTTGGTCCTAGTTGTCATTGTTTGGCAGGTCCTGGCTGGATTCGAACCTGCCAGCTCTGATGTATGTCGCTGGCACCTTAGCCTCTTGAGCTGCAGGTGTGGAGCCATGATACACTCTCTTTCATTGGTGTTTTTGTAGTCATGGGCTTGATTCAATCCTATAATCCTATTTAATGTTGGAAAGGCTGTAAGTGCTTGCTGACTTCCATCTCTATACAGCTTTCGGGTGGACAGATTTGGGGCAGGTCAGCCTGAATGAGGCTTTGAGCCCAGCCTGTCCTGAGTTGCAGAGAATTTTGGGAACTTAAGGCTGCTAGCTCAGCAGTTCAGCATGTTTGGTAGTCTCATTCTGACTTTTGTGTGGTCAGGTTTTTGTAAGGCTGTTGTTGCTTAGCTCCTTATGATTTTGACAGACCTTGTATTTCTGTGCTAGAAAACTGGGCCTAGCATTGTTTTTCCTATGAAGTCCTTGTCTGGGTACGATGCTTGGTACCTCAGTTCCTCCAAGGATAGGAACACACTTTCTTTTAGCTCAGCCTCTCAGTAAGTCATTCTCTGCCTAGACACATACCTGTGTTGGAGCCTTTGCTTCCCAATCCTGATGTTGCTGATGCTTGTTCACTAATAGCTTTTCACCAGATTTCCTTGTTAAGTTCTGTCTGCTTTCTCCTTGGTGAGCGAGTATTCTGATGCTCACTGCTTTCCTGTCTGAACCTTTGCTTGTTGCTGTAACATCCTCTTTTCTAATTTACATGCTCACGTATGAGGAGGGGAAAGGGAGAGAGAGAACTGTTGCACACAAACGGGTGAGAGCATGCATGTGAACACACAGTTCAGTCCTTAGGGAGCTGCTAGTCCGGGGAGTAGAGAACTAATCAATCACAGTGGCTAGCTAGAGACATGCACTGGGCAGGATAACAGGTTATTTTCTCTGCATGACAGAAGATTGGTTCACCGAGGGGCTCTTTCTGCCACTCAGTTAACACTAACTTTCTAGTCCACCAGCAGCCTTTCAGCTACCCAAAAGAGAGAGAGAAAATTCTCCATCTGCTTTCTTTCTTTGCCAGTTCCTGACTTGCTCTTAGAATCATCTTTCTACATGCAAATCTTTCTTTTCTTTCTTTTTTTTTTTTTTTTTGGAGACAGAGCCTCAAGCTGTCCTCCTGGGTAGAGTGCTGTGACATCACAGCTCACAGCAACCTCCAACTCCTGGGCTCAAGCGAGTCTCCTGCCTCAGCCTCCCAAGTAGGTGGGAGCACAGGCACCCACCACAATGCCTGGCTATTTTTTGGTTGCAGCTGTCGTTGTTGTTTTTGGCGGGCCCGGGCTGGATTTGAACCCGCCACCTTAGGTGTATGTGGCTGGTGCCTTAGCCACTTGAGCCACAGGTGCCAAGCCTCTTTTTTCTTTTAAATTTAGAGACAGAGTCTCACTTTATTGCCCTCGGTGGAGTGCCATGGTGTCACAGCTCACAGCAACCTCCAACTCCTGGGCTTAGGCGATTCTCTTGCCTCAGCCTCCGGAGTAGCTGGGATTACAGGTGCAGGCCACAATGCCCAGCTATTTTTGTTGTTGTTGTTGTTGCAGTTTGGCTGGGGCCAGGTTCGAACCTGCCACCCTTGGTATATGGGGCCAGTGCCCTATCCACTGAGACACAGGTGCCACCCTGGGCCTAGGTCTTCTCTATGCATAGGGAGGACCTGTGCTGTGTCTTCTTCATGGGGCAGTGACAGGAGCTGTGAGGGAGGGGTTACAGACAAGATCACATTTCTCCCTGGAGCAAACCATTGCTTCAGCAGTCTCTAAGTCCCTCACTTACCGGCTCCCATGGGAAGTCCCAGCTTCAAGGCCCCATGGCGCAGCACATAGGACAGAGCCTTGGAAAGACGCACATCTCGGTCCTGAAAAAGACCAGAGATGGTTCTGGTCTCCATGGTGACCCCATCCTGCTGCCCCCCCAACCCTGAGTGAGAGACCAAAGAGAGAAGTCCCAGTATTACCATCAATTCCCCACCTCCACCTCACTAGCCTTTCCTAGGAAGCCTGGGCGCAGACAGAGAGTCCCCTTTCCTGTCCTCCCACCGTAGGGTGTAAGGGGTGGTGAGGGGCTCACCTGTTCCCGTCTGTGAACCCTTCTGTCCCTGGGCCCTGCTGCTTCCTGCCTCCTTTCTCCAGAAGAGTTCATGGTCACAACCTGTGGGGAGCAGTGGCCTGTGGGGACTGCCTTAAGGACTCTCCCATGTCCCCAGAAAGTCACAAAGCCTCAGGATGTGAAAGCTGGGAAGGGGATATAGAGCTTACTAAATTCGCTTTCCACTACCCGCCTATCCCCCAAATCCCTGGTGCAGAAGCTAAGGCCCAGCAGGCAATACTTGACCAAGGTCACATTATCAGCCACAGAGCCCAGGAAAGCCGAGCTCCTGCGTTCCAGGTTCACGGCTGTGCCCCGCCAAGGCCTGCCTGGGGCGTGCAGACTAAACCAGCGGAAGCGTCAGGGCCAGTTGGGACCCATGAGCAGGCCACACAGACCGCAGCCGGCGCCCGGACCGGCCAATGAGAAGCCACGGAAGAAGGGGCAGGCACTTCCGCTTCAGAAAAGGGGCGGAGCCTGAGGGACGCAACTGTCGGCGAGTTGCAGAGCCTGCTGGTGGCTGGAGCTTCCGGACTCTAGGGGGTCCCATCGCGCCCCGAGTTGGAGGCAGGAACTCTGGGTGTGGGGAACATGGGCATTGGGGATGACACCCTGGGATCTCTGGGTGGTTGGGATGCCTGGAGTCCCAGGGATTTCTAGCAGCAGGAGCCCGAGTACCCAGCGGGACTCAGGGCTCTTGTGGAGATGATAGGACATTTTACTGCCTAAAGAGTGGTCAGGTGCTGAAAAGGGCTGAGGAAAAAGGGCACAGGGAGCCAGCTGCTGGGCCCAGGGGTAACTGTGTTCCCCTCCCCAACAGGGCTGGCTGTGCACTCCCCCAGAGCTGCCCTGACTAGACCATGGACCCTGAGGTATCCCTGCTGCTGCAGTGCCCTCCGGGGGGGCTGCCTGAGGACCGGGTACAGGCCGAGATGAGTCCAGCCCACGACCGTCGCCCACTGCCAGGTGGGGACAAGGCCATCACTGCTATCTGGGAGACCCGGCTACAGGCCCAACCCTGGCTCTTTGATGCCCCAAAGTTCCGCCTGCACTCAGCCTCCCTGGTGCCCATTGGCTCACGGGAGCCACAGGTCCTCCTGCGCCTGGGCCTTACTTCCTACAAAGACTTCCTGGGCACCAACTGGGCCAGCTCGGCTGCCTGGCTGCGACAGCAGGGTGCTGCTGACTGGGGTGACAGACAAGCCTATCTGGCAGACCCACTCGGGGTGGGTGCTGCACTGGCCACTGCTGATGACTTCCTTGTTTTCCTGCGCCGCTCTCAGCAGGTGGCTGAGGCCCCTGGGTTGGTGGACGTGCCTGGTGGGCACCCTGAGCCTCAGGTGAGGTGCCAGGCTGGGCACAAGTCCCAGACAGCTCAGGGCAGCTTTGGCTCTCAGCCCTCCCAGCTTTGGTTTTCTCACTCTTTAAAGAGAATATTGACCTGGTGTTTGTCTGAAAGTTTGGTTAGGGCTTCCCCACTGACCCTGGCCCCAGACTTGGGGGAAGCTAGGAAACACAAGGTGAGGAGGGGGAAGGGGGGCAAAGGAAGAAGATTACTCACCCTAGTCCCAACCCTGTGTGACCCCTTCCTAGTCAGACCTTTGGTTGTCCAATTAGAAAAGGAAGGCCTGGGTTAGGGTATCACCAAGACTCTTAACACTATGCCCACACCAGATTTTTGGAGCCAGCAAATATAGGGGAACACAGCGCGGGAAGAGGTGGGGAACAGGGGCTGAGCCCGACCTTTTGCAGGCCCTGTGCCCTGGTGACAGCCCCCAGCACAAGGACTTCCCTGGTGAATTGGTAGTACGTGAGCTCTTCTCCAGTGTCCTACAGGAGATCTGTGACGAGGTGAGTGAGAGTGACCCAGAGTTGTAGGCATGAACTGAGGGGGTGGAACTTGTCCTAATTCCACAGGTCTGGGCTGGCAGGAGGGTCTGCAGGCATCTGGCTGGCATTAGGGAAGAGCTTGGCTTTGCAGCTGGGCACAGTCAGAAGGGAATTCTCGCCCTCAATACTCTGCCTCAGGTTCTTCCTATCTACAGTGGAGACAATGATAAATGTTTTGCCTGCTTCCCAAGTTTGCTGAAAAAGGAGTAAAAGTCCCAGTTGCTAAACTGACTTTTTGGGCCACCTGGGTAACTTGTTTAATCTCTCTGGTTTCAATTTTCCCATCTGTAAAATATGCCTAAGATCTGACATTCTCTGGTGCTGGGCACTTGATCTACAAACTGGAAAATACTGTTCAAGGATAATGGACTGTTTTCCCTTGAGAGGGGCAGAGATGTAGGCAGTGGGCACTGACAGGTGGGACCTTTGGCCCCAGGTGAACCTGCCACTGCTCACCCTGAGCCAGCCTCTGCTGTTGGGCATTGCACGCAATGAGACCAGTGCTGGCAGAGCCAGTGCGGAGTTCTATGTACAGTGAGTAGGCTCTGGGGCACATGATCCTGGGGCTTGGGGAGGTGGGTGGTGAGGAATGGGACTGAGAAAGCTGGGCTCCACAGGGTCCCTACAGGACCTGTTCACCCACCAGGTCACCTTCATGTTCTTGTCCAGATGCAGCCTGACTTCTGAGCAGGTGAGGAAGCATTACCTAAGTGGGGGACCTGAGGCCCATGAATCTACAGGAATCCTCTTTATGGAGACACAGGTGTGAGGAGGCAAACTGCATCCTGGTTGGACACCAGGGTTGGGATCCACAAAAAGCCTAGTGATGGAGGCCTTAGGGGAGGAAGTGGCTGGGTTGGACAGGGGACTCCCCAGGTTCTCAGAATTTTCTCCAGAGTCATAGACTTGCCTCTTACCCAAAGGAAGGTCCAGGCCTGTTCAGCCCTTTAACATGTCTCCCTAGGGATAGTGCAGTGCAGTGCAGTGCAGAGGGCTCTGAAGCTCAGGAATTCTGGGTCCAGCCCCCACAGAAGATGACCTCTGGGTCTCATTGTCTACCCACAGAAGGTGCAGAGATTGCAGGAGATGGAGATGTGGGCTGAGCTGTGCCCCTCCGCCAAAGGCGCTATCCTCCTCTACAACGGGTCCAGGGATGTCACAGCTGAGTGGCTGTAGGGTCTTCAGCCCTACCACCAGCGCTCTGAAGACAATAAAGGACTTTCTTGTTTTATTCCATTGTCATCTGCTATTTCTGTTAAGACAGAAAAGGATGCTGGAGAGTCCTGGGTGAAGGAGGACCAATGACATGAAACATACACACAGACCTGACATGGCGGCTTATGCCCGTAGTCCTACCAATGAGGTAGGTAGAGGCTGGAGAATCTCTTCAGCACGTGAATTGGAGACCAGCTTGGGAAACATAGTGAGATCCCGTCTCTACAAAAAAATTAAAAACAAAAATAAGGGCGTGATAGTACGTGCTTGTAGTCCCAGCCACTAGGCTAAGGCAGGATGACCGTTTGAGCTTGGGAGTTCGACGTTGCTGTGAGCTATGAAGACACCACCGTACTCCAGTCTGAGATGAGAGCTCTGCCTCCCTTGCCAGGATCCAGAGAGGCTCCAGGACGACTATAGGTGGAAGCACTTCTTGAAATGGGCCTTGCTGCAGGGCGGAGCAACAGCCACGTCCGCTGAATGGAGAGATGGAGGCTGGGCCGAAAGCCTCTGTGAACGCTCGTTTCAGTCCGGCCGCTTCCAGGTGGGCGCCGGCGAAAGTCTGCAAGTCCAGAGGCATCGGCTTCCGTGGGTGGGTCGAAGGCCAAAAGCCAATAGGTTCGCGTAGGCTAGGTCGTCGCCGCACCTTCCAGTCTCTTGGGCGTGGCCTCGGCATCTAAGCCAATGAGGGGTGGGGGCGGGGCTCGGATGGGCGCCGGAAATGGCGGAATCCGTGGGGGCGGAGCCTGGCTGTGGCTCTTTCTTCACCCATCCCCCACTCTCTCTAGGAGGGAAGGAGGGTCGTAGCGTCAAAGACCGGTTATCCAGATACCGAGGCCACTGTGGCCCCGATGCCCCAGTCAGAGGCGGGGGCGGGTCTAGAACGTGAGGGTCTGGCCCTGAGCAAAAAGGCCGCTGAGGGCCTGCTTCAGTCTTCCTTCACAAGAAAACGGGGCCAAGTCCCTTCCCTCTGCCCTCGGGGTACTTGAAGTCTGGCCCCATCCTGGTCCCAATGCACTTTTGGTGGCCTCCTTTCCTCAGCTGCCCGCCCGCCACCATGCCCCTCCTGCTGCCGCTGCGCCTATGCCGTCTGTGGCCACGCAGCCCTCCTACTCGGTCCCTTGGAGCGGCTGCCGGGCAGCGGTGAGTTGGGCGCTGGGGGCCGGGTTCGGTGGTTCAGCAGGTTTCTATTGCAAAGACTGCTCAGGTGCTGAGACAGGTGTGGTTTCTCCTCTGTGTCCCATGACAAATAGCCTTGTCTCAGGTAACCTTCACCTTCAGGGCTGAGGACACTGAGAATCAGAAGTAAAGACACAACCCCCGGATCACCCACCGATTTAAGTGGCAGATCAGGAATTTGAGTCCAGGTCAAAACCAATGCTCTTTCCACAACTCTAGTAGTTGTCAAGCATCTCTGCTATAACTTACTTGGGGGAGGATGTGAGTTACAAAAATGCACTTTCCTGGGCCTTGCTCTAGAGGTTCTGAACTGGAGGAAAGAGGTGGGTGGGGCTCTAGAATCTGTTTTTTTTTTTTTTTTTGGCCAGGGCTGGGTTTGAACCAGCCATCTCTGGCATATGGGGCCTTTGCCCTATCCTTCTGAGTCACAGGCGCTGCCCGGAATCTGTTTTTTAAACAAGTTTTTCAGGGGTTTCTGATGCTAGTGGCCTGAGGACTACATTTTGAGGGGTCCTGATCTGTACTATGCCTGAAACACTGGAAAAGAAAGTGGCAGTCTGGAGATAGATGTCTTGGGATCCTGTCTCAGCCCTTAGCTCTTGGTGACTGAGTTGAAAGATGTGGCCCAAGGAGGTTGGGTGGGGCAGGGCAGGGGTATCCTCTGGGTTGCCTCGACCCCTACAGATTTGGGATTTGGGACTCTCCACAGGTCCAGCCCCAGTAATTATTATGAACTGTTGGGGGTGCATCCTAGTGCCAGCACTGAAGAAGTTAAAAGAGCTTTCTTCACCAAGTCCAAAGAGGTACCAGTGCCCCTAAGGCAGGAAGAGGAAATATGAGCCCAAGTTCCTAGGAGTAGACTCTTGTCTCTAGCTAGTGCCACTCCCAGCATGCCTAGGGAGTGGGAGGCACTCAAGGGGCAGGGGGTTGGCCAGATGGAAGGAAAGGCTGGGGGCAGGAGTTGGGCTCTGTTTTCTTGAGGACTCTGGTCCAGAGCATATGGTGAGAACAGGGGTCTGGCAAGTGGGGAAGAGGCAGGAGTCTGTGCTTCCTGACTCTCTGGCCCACTAGAGTGGTAGGCAGGCCTAAGATTGAGGGTCACTAACCAGGCAGGGCCTCTAGGAATGATCAGACCCCTTATGGATGGATGAGTCCTGGGAAAGGGAGATAAGGGGAGTCCTTCCCCACCCCAGCTGCACCCCGACCGGGACCCTGGGAACCCAACCCTGCATAGCCGCTTTGTGGAGCTGAGTGAGGCATACCGTGTACTTAGCCGTGAACAGAGCCGCCGCAGCTATGACCACCAGCTCCGTTCAGCCAGCCGCCCAAAGTCTCCAGGAAACACAGCCCACCCCAAGTCTGCTCGACAAACACACAGGTACAGGAGTTCTGCCCCCAGAATGTCTCCAACCCCAGGTCTCTGGAGGAACCTCAATCCCATACTATCCTTTCCTCTCCCTCCTAGCAGCTCCTGGGAACCTCCCAATGCAGAATACTGGGCCCAATTTCATGGCATGAGGCCGCAAGGGCCCAAATCCAGGCAGCAGCAATATAAACACAACCAACGAGTGCTGGGATACTGTCTCCTGCTTATGCTGGCAGGTATGGGCCTGCATTATGTCGCCTTCAGGTACATCCCTGTCCCCCCCGGGTTGATGGGCCAGGGGCAGAAGGGTGGGTAAATCCCAGTGTGGTCAGCTATCCATCCACCGCATGCTGTGGCCTGTACTCTTGTGTTTCTCAAGTGAAGAACTGCATAAAACCTGTCTCTGAAGCCTCTCCTTACTTGGAGAGGCAGCATTGCATGAAGGGCTAATGCTGTTATTTTCAGTTTTTATCATTTGAATATAAATCTTTTGTGCTGGCTGCCAGGGAGGGCTGTAGCCAACCAAAATCATGTACAAGAAGCAAATTCATTGTAACTGGCCTCATTAGCAATAGTCCTCACTCATTTGGCAGTTGGCTGTCTCCTCACCACTTTCTCACCTGATCTACAAAGTAGATTTTCTACAACAAAGATATCTAAAGGCCAGTGCCCACTAGTAGCAGCTGCCTAATTCAGAGATAAGAGTTAAATGTGCAACCCTTTCTAGTTTCCTCGGAGGAGTACCCCCTTGTGCACAGCTACTGTTAACCACATTCAGCAGGACAATCAGGGACTTGGGTGCCAATGGACCCTGGACGAGTCAGGCCACTCTTTATCCTTTTCCCCACTTATCCCAGGCAGGATGGGGATGAGGTCCCCACCAATGTAAAGCTGTGAGACCCTAGAGTGGGGTGGAGTGGGACAGGACTTGAGGGACAGCAGGGATTGGAGTCCCAGAGTTAATTTTAACTCCCTTGCAGGAAGTTGGAACAGATGCACCGGAGCTTCATGGATGAAAAGGATAAGATCATCACAGCTATCTACAATGACAGGAGGGCTCAGGCCAGGTCTGTCCCTGTTCACTTCTGGCCCCTGCTCCCTGTCCTGACACCACCATCTGGGGATCCCGGTCGTAACCTCTCAGGTCCTCTCTCCTCCAGGGCCAATAGAGCCAGGCTCCAGCAGGAGCAACGGGAGAAGCAGCAGTAGCCTGCAGAAACCGCCACCACCAGGGCCTCCCCAAGACCCTGGGATCATGTTTCTGAGGAGCTCACTTGGGTGGGGCCTGCTGTGTTCCCTCCAGACTTCCTTCCTAGGACAACACCCACAACCCAAAACTTGCAATAAAGTGATTTTCAGAGGTCATGTCCGGCTCCCTCCTGGTCCAGCGCCCCCTGCCCAGGCCTTGCCTTGGGACAGAGCCCCGCCCTTCAGGTTCTGGTGGTTGCGACCCGGGAGCCCGGCCCCCTGGGCGGTGCGTCCCATTTTGGTCTACTACTGCTGGAGGCTGTGTGTGTGGAGGGGCAGACCCCGACGGCGGCCTCGCCTCCCGCCCCGCCCCTGCCCCACGGCCGGGTGGGGAGCGCCTGTCTGGGTCACATGAGCCGCCCGCCCGCCTGCCCGGGCCCGGCCCCCCGCCGTCCCCGCCGTCCCCGCCGCCGCCCGCCACTACCGGCCGCCCGTCCGCCCGGCTCCTCTGGCCGCCGCCGCTGCGCTGCGCTGCGCTGCCTGCGCCCAGGGCTCGGGAGGGGGCCGCGGAGGAGCCGCCCCCCGCGCCCGGCCCCCGCCCTTCGCGCCCGGGCCCGCGCCATGGGACTCTGGCTGCCACCGCCCCCCGCGCCGCCCGGCTAGGGCAATGCGGGCGCCCCTGGCGTGCAGCCCCCGCGGGCACCATGAGGCCCCTGCTCCGCCGCCTGCTGCTAGCCGCGCTCCTGCAGCTGGCCCCGGCCCAGGTATGTGCGTACCGACATCCCGCCCTCCCGCGGTGCCCTCTCTCAAGGTTGGCGGAAGTGGGGAGGCACCGAGCAGCGTCGGCCGAGGGGGCCCGGCCTCGAATGCGGGCACTTCTGGACCCTGGCCCAGGCATCCTCTGAGAGGTGCCTCTCCCTGCCGGCCCGCCAGCCCAGCCCCAGGGCCACTCCTCTGCTCCACCCCGTCCCCTGGGCGCCGCCGGGGGCGGAGCTGCCTCAGTGCCCACAGGACCTGGTTCGGCGCCCACTGTGCCGGCTCCTGACCTGCAGCCCCCAGAACAAGCCGGGCCCTGAGGCTTGGAGATTTGACGCCGCCAGCAGAGCGCGCCTGTCGGGTCTCGGGCCAAGGCAGGTCCCAGGTGCCCAGGAGAGGACAGGTAAAGCTAGAGCAGTGGCCTCAGGAACAGAGCAATCTGGAAAGATGTCAGAGAGGTGGTGAAGCCTCCTGATGTGAGGGCAGAGCCCTGGGGCAGCGACAGGGCTAGCCCCTCCTAGTGTGTACCTTAGGTTCACATCTCTTTTCTCCACAGGCCCCTGTCTCCCAGCTTGATGCTCCTGGTCACCAGAAGAAAGGTAATGGTTACAATAACTTGGCACTAGCTAGCACTAAGAGGGTTTGCCACATGCCCTGATTCTAGGCTCCTTGTTCCATCATCTTGTGTAAACACAACTGTCCAATAAGAGGCAAACTATGGGCTCGGCACCTGTGGCTCAATCGGCTAAGGTGCCAGCCCCGTACACCTAAGGTGGCGGGTTCGAATCCCCAGCCCGGGCTCGCCAAACAACAATGATGGCTGCAACCAAAAAATGGCCGGGCGTTGTGGCTGGCGCCTGTGGTCCCAGCTACTTGGGAGGCAGAGGCAGGAGACTCGCTTGAGCCCAGGAGTTGGAGGTTGCTATGAGCTGTGATGCCATGGCACTCTA
>CAUYQV010069694.1:0-13700 GCA_963574575.1 Galagoides demidoff
TTGAAAATTTGTAACTAACGTAGATACCTAATCCATTTTTTCCTCGACTACTGGCTACCCTTTGCTTTGTGTGTATGTGGGGATGGGGGTAGGCATTTTACCTCTTTCCTTCCTTCCTTCTTTCCTTCCTTCCTTCCTTCCTTCCTTCCTTCCTTCCTTCCTTCCTTCCTTCCTTCCTTTCTTCTTTCCTTCTTTTCTTTGTTTTTTCCTTTCCTTTCCTATCCCCATACCTTTCATTTCTTTCATTTGAGAAGAATATAAGGGTCAAAAGGATGAGGGGCACAATCCAATGATATACACAACACCCAACCCCCAACACCCTGAGATGAGGGCTCAACTACCATGTGAATGTTGGCTATTCTTTTAGTTGATTGATTGAATTACTGAGTTCTCTCTTTATTTTTGAGACAGAGTCTCATGCTGTCACCCTGGCTAGAGTGCCTTGGCCTTATCGTTCACAGCAATGTAAAATCATGGGTCTCAAGCAATCCTCTTGCCTCAGCCTGTAAACTAGCTGAGACTACAGGCACCTGCCACACACATGGCTCATTTTACTATTTGTACTAATGTTCCATAATTCATTTCTACCTTTTCTTTTGCGGCATGAGACAGATGCTCATTTTGTTACCCTGGGTAATGTGGCAGGGCCTCATAGCTCACAGCGACCTGAAACTCCTGGAGTCAAGCAAGCCGCTTGCCTTAGCTTCCCCTGCGGCTGGGAGTATAGTGGCCTGCCTCAAAGCCTGGGTTCTCATTCTGGCTAAGGCTGGTCAAAAACTCCAGAGCTCAAGCAATCCACTTACATCAGCCTCTCAGATTGGTAGGATTACAGTCGTGAGCCAACTTTTCTGGCCATGAAAATTACTGATAACCAAGGTAAGAAATACTCAGAACTCAGGGGAGGGGCAAGATGGCTGAGGGGAGCCAGCCTCCGACAGAAGCTCCTGTCCTGAATGTACCCAATTAAGCTAAAGATTGGGAGATGAGACAAGAGAGAAGAGTGATATCTGCAGGTCACCTCTGCTGAGGCAAGCTGCAACTCCAAGAAAGTGATCTTCTGGTTTTCTACAGGTGAGTGACAAACTGAGGACCTATTGTCTCAGCCCACATGTGAGAGCTATTGGAAGTGGTGTCAACTTCCCTAGAGGGACCCTGCTGAGACTCTGAGTATTCTCTCCTCAGGAAGAAAAATTCCACTAACATTTTCACTGCCATTCTGAATTTCCAGTCCACCCTTCTCCCCTGTGTGCATAGATTATGAGAGAAGGCTCTAGAGGAGCGTCCCCCACCCCTGTAGGCCAGAGCCAGCATTCCCCAGGCTGCCCCCATGCCTGCCCCCACCACTCCTCTGCCCAGCCAGCCTGCCTGTGACTGCCAGACCAGTGCTCCCCAGGCTGCGCTCCCCATGCCTAGCCAGCCCATCTGTGACTACCAGAGCTGGCGCTCCCCAGGCTGCACTTCCCATGCTCAGCCCCCCTGCCCGGCTGGCCCTCCTGTGACTGCCAGAGCCAGAGCTCCCTCCCCATGCCCAGTTCCCCATGCCCTCCCTGCCTCTATGATGCGCCCCCAGAGTCGTGAGTCAAGTACTCTCCTTGCTGAAATCACTGAGCGCCAGGGACTGCCAGAATTGCATGCAGCCTCCCCAGCCCTGCTGCTGGATCTGTGTGCCTGCACTCCTGGAGCTTCTCCTACAGCCAGAACTCCCTGGCTGCGGCAGTCGCCCTGGAAGCTGCACAGGGTCACTTCCCACAAAGATCTAGCATCAATAGAGCAATCCCACCGGGGTCTAATTTTGAAAAGACACCCCCCCCAACTCTGTGGACTCCCATAGGAAATCAGAACTCACTCTATAAGGATACTAGTGCTGCAGAGGGGCTGGGGTAAAGGTACAGTAGCTGAGGGAGAAAAGTATTTGCTGACTTGCTGCCCTCAGGATTAGACTGAGTCCAAGTGGAATACTTGTCAGTGGCTACTGAGTACCTGAGGCAGACAGGCCTCAGCTCCCCAGCAGGCTGATAGCAGAGGTTAGTGGCCGGGCTGCAGAGGCATTGACCTTGCCTTGACTCTGACAGGCACAAACTCCCAGTATATCTGCTCATGGGAGGGAGCAGGACTTCAGCCCTGTTGGGTCACCAGTGACTGTGCATGAAAGAAGAGCAAAGTGGAGAAAGAGACTCAGATCCCTGGTCCAACCCTGCTACTGGGCCAGCCTTTTTAACTCCACAGAGCATTGGAGCAAGCCAAATTCAGGTAGCTAGTCGATTTCTGCCTTCTATTTGCTGGAGACCTTTTGAACTCTTCCACTTGAGAGTTCATACAGACTGGGTCTATTGGTTTGGAACTCCTAACCTGGGCCAATCTCCCAAGGCCCCTCTCGGGTGATACCTTGGTTGTGTAGTAACGGGAAGGGTTGATTTTCCTCTTCCAATATATATCCACAGGGGGTGGGCTGTCTTAATTGTTTGTATCTCTCCACAGTTAAGACTCCACCAGAGTCACTGATCCACTAGGATTGGACAAGAACCAGCTTAGCACAAGACAGAACGACCTAACTTGACCACACCAAGCAGGTTTCCTCAGCCTCAGACTGTAATATTATACGAGTCTTTTGCAAAGCTGTAGGGAAAAAGCTGCAGCCATCGGTCCCAGATCCTTGACAAAGGGCTCGTCGACCACAACCCTAGGAACTTCTAATCCAATTTGACCTTATCTGTCCATCTAGCCAACAGTGAAAAACAAACATGTGGTGGAATCAATGGAAAAACTCAGGCAACATGAATAATCAGAGTAGATCAACTCCCCCAAGGAACGATATGATAGATACAGCACAACATCCCATTCATAATAAACAAATGGCTGAGATATCAGAAATTGAGTTCAGAATCTGGATAGCAAACAAGATCAACAGAATTGAGGACAGGAGGGAATTAGAATTTCAAGGAATTATTCAAAAGATGTCTCAAGAATTCAACGATTTCAAGGACAAAATGACCAAAGATTTTGACACATTGAGGCAAGAACTTGCAGCCCTCAAAGATCTGAGAAATACAGTAAAATCTCTCAGTATCAGAATGGACCAGGCAGAAGAAAGGATGTCTGACATTGAAGACAAAGTGTTTGAATGCTCCCAAATGCTCAATGAGGAAAAAAAGTTGAGCCACTGGCTCGGTGCCTGTGGCTCAATTGGCTAAGGTGCCAGCCACGTACACCTAAGGTGGCGGGTTTGAATCCCCAGCCCGGGCCCACCAAACAACAATGATGGCTGCAACCAAAAAATGGCCGGGCATTGTGGCGGGCGCTGTGGTCCCAGCTACTTGGGAGGCGGAGGCAGGAGACTCACTTGAGCCCAGGAGTTGGAGGTTGCTGTGAGCTGTGATGCCATGGCACTCTACCCAGGGGGATAGCTTGAGGCTCCGTCTCAAAAAAAAAAAAAAGAAAGAAAGAAACAGGTGCCTCTGTGTGTGATGTCACTGGCTGTGTGTGTCTCTGTGTGTGCATCTGTGCTCTATGGAGAGCACATGTGAATGTCTTGGCGATGTCACAGGTCCAAGTGTGGTGGTGTGTGTACGTACAATTGGCATGAAGGCAGTGTCCAGGCATAGTTGTACTCTGATCTGTTTTAGTGTGGGGCAGCCCTGTGTGTGGCTCCTGTGCCTGTCCTGCAGGAGCTGGCCAAATCCAGACGGAGGCAAAGCCCAGAGGAGTAAAGAGACTCCCTCATCTCCTTGTCCAAGGTCACTCTCCCTGGGTCAGTGAATTCTCAGACAGGCCAGCTCACTGGAGTAAACCAGTCTGGCCACTGGCAGCTAAGCAGAGCCAGCGTATGTGTGGGCTGAGAGGAGGTGAGCCTGACACAGCCACTCTGCCTCCCTCCCTCCTCCTGTGGCTGTCCAGGCCAGCAGAGGAGATGGAATAAACGGAGCAAGCTGGCAGCTGAGGGCTGAGATCCAGGGATCAGGCACAGGCATTGGACCCTGAGGCCTGGGGCAGGTGCTGGGGTGGAGTACATTCCATCCGGGAGAATGGTGAGAATGGGGTGGGGTCAGATTTCTCAAGCAGGCCCTACAGGCCCTGCCCCATGGTGGGAGGTCCAGACTCTCCTGGGGTCACTCACTGTGGCCCAAAATATTCAGTGGATAGCCCCCCCCTTGGGTCCTGAGACCAGGTTCCCCACTGCCCCCCAACTGTGGGCTCAAGAGAGGTGGCAGGAGCTGACTAGGGTATAGGATCTGGACCTTCTGCTTTCCTTCCTGATTCCGCCCTGGAATCTGTCCTCCCAGGGACCACGTAGGTACAATCTTACCCCCACACTGCTGCTCTGCCTCCTCCTCCTTCCCTTTCTCTGGCTAGGACAACCCAGTCCTGGAGCTGCCTCTAGCCAGTTCCCTCCCAACCAGCTCCTTATTTGCAATCAACATGTCCTTAGCACAATGGAAAATACTAGGGGGGGGGGCAGGCGGTGTCCACCACATTTGCCTTCTGTGAGTGTGGGTCTGATGGCTAACCCAGAGCAAAGGTCATCTAGTGCAGGGAGCCCCTCAGGCCTCACTCCCACCAATGCCTTTGCCACGTACCAGACCTCCTCAGGGATGCACCCAGGGCCTAGCCCAGCCCAGCACCAACACTCTGCCACCCACAGGAGCCCACTTCACCTTCTGTGTCTCTCCTATTGCCCCCATTACCCCTCAGGTGCTGGGGCCTCTCCCTGGGAGCAGAGACAGGCACAGAACCAGCAATGTCTAGACTGCATACTTAGTAGACTGGAGGCAGGACTGCTGTGTCCCTCTCTGTCCTCCTCCGAAGCCGGGCCCTCCCCTGAGACTCTAAGGACTCTTAGGCAGGAGAGCTTTGAAGAGACAGAAGAGGGGAACTGGGGGTGCTAGATGGCCAGGAGGCACCACACCAGGGCTAGTTTGGCTTTAGGAGGAGGTGAGCCCAGGGAGCTTGAATAAGTCTTCCTTTCCTGGAAGAGGGGGACTAACAGGTCTGGGCTTTTAAAGGTGTGATTTCATCTGCTGAGAGAGGACTGGCTAGAAAGTAGAAGGCAGGGCCAGGAAAGATGGCTCCAGCCTGTAATCCCAGCACTCTGAGAGGCAAAAGGATTGCTTGAGGTCAACAGACCAGCCAAAGCAAGAATGAGACTTGTCTCTACTAAAAAATAGAAAAAAATCATCTGGGCATAGTTGAGTGACCTGTAGTCCCAGCTACTTGAGGAGGCAGAGGCAGGAGGATCGCTTGAGCGCAGCAGGAGTTTGAGGCTGCAGTGAGTTGTGATGATGCCACAGCACTCTAGTTGCCCCTGAACTCTAACCAAGGGTCAGAGTGACACTCTTTCTCAAAAAAAAAAAAAAAAGAAAGAAAGAAAGAAAGAAAAGAAAGGAGGAGGCAGCAGGTAGAATGAGGATGGGGAGTGAAACCCCAGCAATATCCACCCTGGGAAAAAAGAGCCCCTTTGCCTCCCAGGGAGCCAGAGCACTTCCTAAGGCTCCTGGGGAAGAGGTGGCCTAGAAATCTGTTCTTGCAGGGCTAGGCGGGGGTGGAGGGGTGTCCAGCATAAGACAGGTTAGGAAGGACAGGTTGGCGAGACAGAGCCAGGGCACATGGGCCAGGGGCTTGGGCACCACATCACTGGTTTTGCTGCTTCCTCAGTTTCCTCAACTCAAAGCGGAAGGAGTTACACTGGGAGAGTCTGACCAGCTGGGTCTTGGGCTGATTCTAAGAGCCCTCAGCTTCCAACCCCTGCCCTCCCTTCCCTAATCCCTACAGTGGGATCAGGGAGGAGGTGCAGGACCTGCTGCCCTTGGCCTGCCCCCACCCTGGCCTCACGCATGGGCGCCTGTCTCAGCCCTCTCCCAGGACGCTGCAGGTGTGGCTGGGCCGCGCTAATTAGTGGGCCGTGCGGAAGCCCCGCTGAGCCTTTGACAAGGAAGGCGGTAGAGAGGTGGGGGCAGGGAGGCGCTCCACCAGCCCGCAGTCCAAAGTGCAACCCAAAGTGTCAGCTAGGACAATGGAGGGGGTGGGTAGAGCAGCTGGAGGGAATGTCTGCAAAGTCTCTGGAAGGCCTCTTGGAGGAGGGCCCCTAAGGTCGCCTGATCCAGCCCTCTGCCTTCCCTCTCTAGGGTCAAGGGGTGCCTCCCAGGGTTGGGTAGTGGCCACAATCCCTGAGTGCCACAGGATACTGTCCTGATCTGTGATGTGCCATAGGCAAAACTGGCCCACTTTCTGGGCCATGCAACAGACACACGCAGAGTTGGGGGTATATAAACAAAAGGCCTACCTTCCAGTCAAGGACACCTTTGTGACTTAGCCACCATGTTGGCTGTGCCCAAACCAGAAAGGCTCTAGAAAAGATCTGGTCTGGTCTGACAGGGGAGGCAGAGCCCTAGTCTGAGGGGAGAGACAATGTGTGTAGGGTTCCAGTCTGTAATGCTGTGGGCCTTCAGAGGAGAGAGGACCTGAAGGTGGCAGCAGCCAGTCTAGGGCAGAGCCTTGAAAGATATGAATAGTCCAGTACTGAACAGAGCAGCCTGTAAGTGAATTACTGGCGATGTAGGCTCCAGGGTGTGAAGCCATGTATTCATTCAGCAACTCTGTACGAAGCCCACTGAGAGCCAGGAAGTCTGGGAAGGCAGTTTACAGATGAGGCTGGTGTGCTAAGATAGGGGGTTAGAGACCTCTTGCTAGCCACCTGGTGGCCTGGGGGAGGCAGCTCCCTCCCACTGGGGCCTGCAGCTGCCAGCATTTTGCAGCAGCCCCTGGGCTCCTTCTAGACCAGCCTTGTGGTGGTGGGGGATCCTCTAATCCTCCATCCATCCTCTACCCCTCACCCCCACTCCACAGAGTTGCTGGATGTCAGGGTTAATGGGAATTTCACAAGCAAGGGCTATTAAAGTGGGGGAAACCGGCTGTGAAGGAGAGAGGAAGTTGAAAGACTGGAATTGGAATTGTCTCCAAATTGGAAATGATTCCCAGGGGCTTTCTGCCCCTTGGGGGGGCCCCTTGCTTCCCACACCCAAACCTCCCTACCAGGCCCACCCACCATGCATCTTTTTATCCCGCTTCACTGCTTTCTCCCCCCATCTCTGCCCTTTGGGGAGGTGTGTTATTTTCTCTATGGGGACCGCAAGATGCCAGCTCTTCCCCAGGCTTATCAAAATGAGGGTCTCTCCCCACCCACCTCTCATATCCCTGTTTACACAATCCATTTCTTTCTCTCCGCTTCTCTTTCCTTCTTCTGCTGGGCTCACCTGCTCCACTCTGCTCCACACAATTCAGACAGTTCCATGGAAGCACCATGTGAGCAGGTGTGTGCGTGGGGGGGCGGGGAGGGCACTGTTTGGAGATTTTTTTTTTTTTAAGACAGAGTCTCACTTTGCCTCCCTTGGTAAAGTGCTATGGCATCACAGCTCACAGCAAGCTCAGACTCCTGGGCTCAAGTGATTCTCTTGCCTCAGCCTCCTGAGTAGCAGGAACTACAGGTGCCCACCGCCCTTCTCGCTGTCATCCAAGAGCACCTGGTCTGGTTCTCCTGCCCATGCTCACTTGCCCATCCTGATCTTTCCCTTCTTAGGACCCACTGCAGTGTGTAACTGTACTATTGCCCTTTATCCTTTCTTTTAGATTGTTGGCTCCATGTTTTATTTGTCACCTTCATTTGCCTAGCCCTGTACACAGAAAGTGTTAAGTAGATGGAAGAAAGGAAGGGAGGACGGAAGGAGGAAGCAAATGATATAGGGAAGGAGACTGAGAAACACAGAGCCAGGCCAAGCCTTAGGACCTCCAGCATCTCAAGGCCTAATCCAGAGAGAAGTCTTCAAAGGAAGCCGAGGCACATCCCCAGAGGGGAGGCCAAACAGGATGGGGAGGTGCCCAGGTGTCAGAGGACAGGGTGCCCAGGCTCTGGATTTAGCAATCTGGAGGCCAGCAGTGGTCTGGAGAGAAGGTAGGCCACGGGAGCCATAGCAGAGTGGGTAGAGGAGAGGGGGAAGATGGGGAAGGGAAGTGAGCAAGTTAAGACCATGCTTGTGAGGGGGTCTGTGATCCAGGAGCCAGAGAAGGCTGGGCCTGAGAGAATGTTTTTTTAAGACTGAGACACTATGGATTCTTAATGGGAAGACTACAGAGAGAGAAAGGAGGGGAGAGAGAGAGAGGAGAGAGGCTCTGGCCCTTCACTCCATTGAGAAGTCATCTCCAGGGCCTGCTTTCTGATGCAGGGGAAGGACTCATCTATGATGGAAGGTGGGACACCTCCTTCATGGGTGTAGGGAGGGAGAGGAGGGCAGAGAGTTCAGAGAGTCTTGCTCTGGGACTTACCTGCTTGAGCTCCTGGATCTTCTAAAGGTCCTTGGAGGATCCTTATAAAGATCTGTGTAAGAATCACCTTTCAGGGCTTGGAGCCTGTGGCTCAATTGGCTAAGATGCCAGCCAAGTACACCTAAGGTGGTGGGTTCGAATCCCCAGCCCGGACCTGCCAAACAACAATGATGGCTGCAACCAAAAAATGGCCGGGTGTTGTGGCGGGTGCCTGTAGCCCCAGCTACTTGGGAAGCGGAGGCAGGAGACTCACTTGAGCCCAGGAGTTGGAGGTTGCTATGAGCTGTGATGCCATGGTACTCTATCCAGGGGGATAGCTTGAGGCTCTGTCTCAAAAAAAAAAAAAATCACCTTTCAGGCCTGAGTCCTGATGAAAGGAGCTTAGATTAGACAAAAATAAGGGGTTTGACCTCAGACACCCAGACTGGGGAGGGAGAGGCTTTGATTTCCCTTTGGCTTGGCATGGCGTGTGTGGGGCTTGCCTGCAAGTTTGAAGCTAAGAGAGCCTAGCAGAGTAGTCTGAGGAGAAACTCTACCCAGAGTGTACTGTGTGGGCCTGGGCAAGGCTTCATGCTCTGGACCCTTTTTTCCTCAGCTGTGAAAAGAGGGGTTGGACTACTCTACCCTCTGAGGTCCTGCTAGCCTGGAATTAACCAGTAACCTCACAGACATCCATCCATCCTGCCTTGCCCAGTGCTTGCATCTCAGGTGTCTCAAAGAACCCCAGAGAAAAGCTATGGCATCCCAGGACTGTGGGCAAGGGACTGCCCCAGGGTCCCTCAGCAGGCCCCTAGCAGAACCAGGAGGAGGCTGCCTGGCTGCCAGCCCATGGCTTCTTCTACCAGAGCCCCTGGCACTGGGGTTAGGAAGTACTTCCTGGTGTTTAACCTAATCTCCAAGTGCCCCCTTATTGTGAGCTAAGCTCATTTCCTGTTTGTGGGTCTTAAGCAGCTAGGTCTTTGGACCTAGCTTCTTCCTCCTCACCCCTTTGCTCCTTCCCCTCCCTCACTGAGCACCCAGTGAGCCAGAGAGGTTCAGCATCCCCGCTGGCAGGGTCTCACCAGGGACTTGTGGTGAGAGCAGAGTCCCTGTTTGCTTTTCTTACTAAAATGGCCTGCAAAGCCCTGCTCAATCAGTGTGGGGTGAGTGGAGGGAAACGTGGTCCTGGTAAGGGGCAGAAGAGGGCACTTCTCCACCACAGCTGGGGGCCAGAAGCTTTTGGAACATGCTGTGTGTCAGAGAGGAGGGAGTGGGTGAGGTGGGGGTTGAGGCCAGAGGGGAAGCCCCATCAAGGATGAGAAAGGCCTCTTCCCTCTGCCTGGCCCTCCCCCAGCCTCCTGCAGGTGTCCGAGCAGCAGGGGGCCCGCAGGCAGGGGCATGACCCTCACAGCAATGGTGGCTGGCCCTGTCACAGCTAATGGCCCTGATGACTGAGGTTGGGCAGAGGAGGAGGTGGGGGGTTGCAGAGGGAGGGGAGGGGGGATACCTCTGTGGAGGGGTTCTGGAGGAGACCCTCACTCACTCTCTGCCCCTTCCCCAGCTTACAGGACCGTATGCAGCGTCAACGGGCCCCTGGTGGTGCTGGACCAGGTCAAGGTGAGACTCTCCTGCTGCTTCCCTGGCACTAAAGGCAAATCCCAAGACTCTGGTCATCCTCCCACTTTCCCTCACCCTTTTATACCCCCCATAGGATTCTTTCTAAATTGCCCTTTCCCAAGATGGCCCCAGGGACCAGCTAACACCTGCACTCACACCCACATCCTCTTTCCCCAGCTGTCTCCTCAGCTACCCAAGGTTTCTCCTTCCTGACTTTTCAGTGGGGGCCCCCAAACCATAAAAACTCCACAAAGACCCAGCTCCAGCCTTGGGAAGCCTGCCTCTACCACTAGTGAGTTGTCCTGCCTCCATCTGTCCATCAGCAGAATGGCACCTAGCTGCCTTAAGGGCTGGACTCTCCCCATCTGCATCTTTTACAGGGTCTTCTTCTAAAGGGGAAGAGGAGGAGGCAGCGGGTTCATGCCAGCTAACATTTTTAGGGGTCTTAATGGTTTCCCAAGTCTTGGAATGTCTCAAAATGAGCAACCTGGGTAGGAAGGGAAGGGGGAGCATAGAAGGTAAATCACCAGTGAGCTATTTCACATCCCTTAAGGATCTATAGGAACATGGCAAACAATGGCAGTATTTTGAGTCCTGGGGTTGGGAATGAGTGATAAAGACTCCTGCCAAAGTACAAGATCACTCTGGTCCTCCTTTCACCGTCCCCCCTGCCACCTCCCACCCCAACTCCTGGCTGTGCAAACTGAAAGTCTGGTGCCACCATCCTTGACCCCTCGTCTGCCTGTGTCCATGTTCTATGTCTCTCTGCCACCCCCACGGCTACTGTATTATGGCCATGGCCCCGGGGCTCCCAGCCTGGTAACCTCCATCTTCTCCACCCCGCAGTGCCCCCTGCTTCACCTTCATTTAGGGCTCTCAGTGCCTTCTCCTCACAGGCCCTTTCCCTGTGGGTTCCTGCACACTATCGACTCACTCTCCTCAGTTGGAAACCCACACAGTCCCCACATGCAGCTGCCATTTGATGTCTCCGGGTAATATATGTTCATTAACAAACTAAATAACAAGCTCTCACTGCCAGTTAATAAACTGCCATAATTTAATTTAAAAGTAATTATGAACACAAATAATATTTGGAGATGTCTGCTACAACTGAAATGTGATATGAGGACATCTTTGATTTCTGTCAGTGATGGAATCACAGGTAATATGATACTGCAAATTGTACTGTGGCTTGTTACCTACCCTCAGAATCGGAGGGAATACTAAATTTTGGTAAAGGTTCATAGGACTGGGCAAGGTGGCTCATGCTTGTAATCCTAGCACTCTGAGAGGCCAAGGCAGGTGGACTGCTTGAGCTCAGGAGTTCAAAACCAGCCAGAGCAAGAGCAAGACTTCATCTCCACCAAAAATAGAGAACTAGCTGGCTGTTGTGGCTGGCATCTGTACTTCCAACTACTCAGGAGGCTGAGGCAAGAGGATCACTTGAGCCTAATAGTTTGGGGTTGCTGTGAGCTATGATGCCATGGCACTCTACCCACGGTGACAAAGTGAGACTTGTCTCAAAAAAAAAAAAAGGTTCATGAATATAAAAATGTGATTTGCCCATCCAAAATGTCTTTGGACTCAGATGGACTCCAGGTAGACAAACCCTCTCACCATTAGTTGGAGGCCCTCTCAAGTGTAGACTATATGGGAGGGAATGACAAAGGTTGTGGACTTGTATCTGTGATAATAATCTTTTAAGTTAATATATAATAATTGTACATATTTATAAGGAACGTAGTGATGTTTTGATAGATATATAAATAGTGATCATATCAGGGTAATTGGCATATCCATCTTCTCAAACATTTACCATTTCTTTGTGTTGAGAGCACTCAATATCCTCCTCCTAGCTAGTAATATTTGAAACCATATATTACTATTAATTATAATCATCCTACAGTGGAATAGGAATAACTAGAACTTATTTTTCCCAACTAGCTGGAATTCTGTGCATGTACTTTTCCCTCTGTCTCCTGGTCTACCCTTCCTGAGTCCCTCCCTCCAACTCCTCCCCAGGCTAACTGAAAGACTCCCTGGGCATGGAGCCTATCTTCTCTACTTTTTGTAGTCTAATTTGCAGCATCCACCCAGGCATTTGGTCTGTCTCTGGCCTTGTCTCCTCCTTGTTCCCTCCCCTACATATACCCTGTGCCTCCCTATTGGCTGTAGACTGTATTCTATTAATTCTTAGCTCCAGGAACCTGATGTAGCACTTCTACTGAATACCTAGACTATAGCAGGTGCTTGGTATAGGTTTGTTCAAAGGAAGGGTAAGTAAATTAATGAGATGAATGAATGAATGTTAGCATGAATACATATGGACCTGTCAAAACTGAGCCAATCATATTAAAGACATGTGACCCACTCACTGCTAGGAAACAGAGTTATGTTCATGTGGCCATTATTGTTCACCAATATCAGGGATGCCCCCAGAGGAAGTGTGGCTGAGTAATTAAGTGTGGTACCCTGGGGCTGGAGGGTCTGATGAGGCAGACATCTTGAGTTCTAAGCTCCATCCCATTTTTCCTGCTAGCTGTCAATCCTAAATCAACAGCCTAGCCAAGCTGGGAACTTGTTAGAAATACAAATTCTTGAACTCCACCTAGACTGACAGAATCGACAACTCTAGGGGTAGAGCCCAGAAGTCTGTTCTCACAACCTGTCCAGGGGACCTAATGCTCCCTGAAGTTTGAGAATCACTGTAATAGCATTGTGCATCCCAGTTTCCTTATCTATTGAATGAGAATGGGGTTGTTGTGAGGGTCATATCAAACGAATATATTATGTTATTCTCCCCTGAGAGCAGTCAGCAGTGGCTCTTCCTGGACTGCAATAGTGCTAATAAGCCTAATTAAACAAGGCTTATTGCCATCTCCTGCTATCTCCTGCCCTACCACACTCCCTGTCATTCTATGTGGGCCCCAGTGTGGCATGGGGAGTCAGTATCTATCCAAGTATTTTCTCAACTGTAAAATGGAGCTGAACTAGGAAACCAGAACATGATCCCAGGACCTATGGTTCTGTGATTACTGGATGCGGCTGTAACTCTGGCAGAGCAACATAGTTGATGGTAAAGGCATCCGGAGAACCCTGGGCTTGTGGAGGAAGAAAAGCAATTGGTGGTTTGTAATCTTATAAATTCAAGAAGAGAAGCACCTCTTTTCCTCTCCAAATCCTCACACCTCCTTTCCCCTTCAGAGTTGCTCTGGCAAAATGCCCCAATTCTGTTTCTACAACGCCACCTTCCGCCTACAATGAATCACACAGGCGTTTACTCCCTGCTGCCATCCTCCTTAAATGGAAAAACATTTTGAGGAAGAATTTGTATAGATCAAAGGTTCTTTAGCCTAGGGAATAAGGTGTTGGGTAATGTTCTTTCTCGTGGGGAGAGAAGGATGGCTTGGCCGAGGATGCAAGCTTGCTCCTAGAATTGTTTAAAAGCAAGAAACGACTACACATTCTTAGGTGGCATGTAGCAAAATGTCTTTATTTTCTACTCCCTTTTATTGGGAACTAGTCACGTACACCACCTTGATCAATAATCCTAACATCCTCATTTCTTTTCTTAAACGATAGAAAAGAAAGAAAGTCCGGGAAAGTAAGATAACCATCTTAAGCTAGCCTCAGGCTATTCCTCTTGGAAGATCTAAAAGAACAATACATTATCTGACTTCTATTGTTAAAGTTAAAGGTTAGGATAAACAGGAGTAAAACCTTTCTCTTATATGAACTCAATTAAATTTCCGAGAAACTGGCTTCATGACTGTTTTTTTTTTTTTTTTTTT